>VIBC01000027.1:0-12106 GCA_009618255.1 Ostreococcus sp. SAG11 | reverse complement strand
GTAGAACAGTGGTCTCCAAAACCAAAGGTTAAGGGTTCGAATCCCTTTTCTCCTGTAAAGTGCTCGTAGCTCAATGGATAGAGCGCCGAACTACGGATTCGGAAGTTGAGAGTTCGAGTCTTTCCGAGCATGTATAAGGGCCTATAGCTCAGTTGGTTAGAGTGTACGCCTGATAAGCGTAAGGTGAGTAGTTCAAGTCTACTTAGGCCCAATAGCGGAAAAAGGGATTTGAACCCTCAACCCTAGCCTTGGCAAGGCTATACTCTACCCTTGAGCTATTTCCGCATTTAAAAATTTTTCTTTGCTCATTTAATTAAATGAGCAAAGAAAAAGAATTATGGTAGTAATTAGTGTAAATGAATTGCATCATTTAAATAAATACATGTTAAAATAGTAAATACGTATGCTTGTAAACAAGCAACACCTACTTCTAAAAACATTAATGCAAAAACAACAGCAAATGGGATACTTGCAGCTAATTTTAGTACACCTCCTAATGAAAGCATACTCCATGCAAAACCACTTAAAATTTTAACTAATGTATGACCAGCCATCATATTTGCAAAAAGTCGAACACCTAAACTAATTGCACGAAAACCATATGATACAAGTTCAATAACTACCAAGAAAGGAGCTAACGCTAAAGGTGCCCCTGGAGGTAATAAAAAACTAAAAAAATGTAATCCGTGAATTTGGAATCCAATAATAGTTACAGCAATAAATACTGAAACAGATAAGCCAAAAGTTACAACGAAATGACTAGTTGTAGTAAAACTATATGGAATCATACCAATTAAATTACTACATAAAAGGAATGCGAATAATGTAAATAGCATAGGAAAATATTGTTTTCCTTTTTCTCCAATTTGTTCTGACACTAGACTTACAATAAACTCATATACCATTTCAACAAATGATTGCCAAGGTGTTGGAATTAATGTACCTCCACGAACAGTTACAAGCATACATAAAAGCATAAAAAGTCCTGTTGATAAGCACATAAAAAGTGATGAATTAGTAAATGAAAAATAAAAGTTACCAATATGCATTGGAATTAATGAAATAATAGTAAATTGTTCTAATGGGGAAAAAAATAACATAAAATGATGTGTTTTTTTTCATTTTTCCTTTAACAAAAAGGAAAAAAAATGATCAAGTATTAAAAAAAAGCAAAATAATTATGCTTTCAGTTTTATTTTATGTTTTTGCGTGTTTTGCATTACTTTCAGGTATCATGGTAATTCGAGCAAAAAATCCAGTATACTCAGTACTTTTCTTGATTCTAGTATTTTGTAATGTATCAGGTCTATTACTTCTTTTAAACCTTGATTTTTTTGCAATGGTTTTTCTTGTTGTTTATGTAGGGGCAATTGCTGTTCTTTTTTTATTTGTAGTAATGATGTTAAATGTAAAACTTGCCGAAATTAATGACAATATTTTACGTTATTTACCAATTGGAGGTGTTTTTGGACTTCTTTTTCTTGGTGAAATTATTCTTTTACTTGAACAAGATCTTGTACCTGTTATTTTTTATCAAACACAATTAGCTCTTCCATTAACAGAGCAGTGGTTTATGTTTAGTATTTTTATTTTATTAAGTTTTTATAATTTTTTATGGTTGATTGTATCACAACCGTGGAATATTTTATCAGCAATGTCTCAGTGGAATACTCATTGGCTTCAATTAAAAGAACGTTGTCAATCATACGAAACAATTATGCATTCTGATGTAAACTCTTTAAATACTTTAGAATATGTTGTATGGCCTCAAACAATGGATCAAACAACTACAATTAGTACAATTGGTCACGTAGTATATACTTATTATTTAATTTTTTTCTTATGTGCTAGTATTATTTTATTAATTGCAATGATCGGATCAATTGTTTTAACTATGCACAAAGGAGTTTTTGTTAAAAGACAAGATGTATTTGAACAAAATACTCGTGATTTTTCTAAAACTTTACAAAAAATTAAAACAATTTAATAAACTTGCAAGGTGTAGTTTTACACCTTGTTTTGCATTCTTCAGTAGCTCAGGGGTTAGAGCGAATGGCTGTTAACCATTAGGTCGTTGGTTCAAATCCAACCTGGGGAGTCTTTTCTCTATGTTGGAAACAAAAAAACATAAAGTTTATATGACACAAATGGTTTTTTTTATTATGGCATTTTTATGCCCATCGTTTGTTTTTTTAGATGCGCCTCTTCCTTGGCAAATTGGATTTCAAGATCCTGCAACGCCAATTGCACAGGGTATTCAAGATTTACATCACGATATCTGTTTTTTTATGGTAGTTATCCTTACATTTGTAATTTGGATGCTTTGCCGTACTCTTTGGCATTTTCATTGGACTAAGAATCCTGTTCCATCAAAAATTATTCATGGAACTGTGATTGAAGTTGCTTGGACAGTAACTCCTAGTCTTATTCTTATGGTGATTGCTGTACCTTCATTTGCTCTTTTATATTCAATGGATGAGATTGTCGATCCATCTATTACATTAAAAGCTATTGGTCATCAATGGTATTGGACATATGAATTATCTGATTATAGTACTAGTGATGAAGCATCAATTGTATTTGATAGTTATATGATTCCTGAAGATGATTTAACTTTAGGACAATTACGTTTACTTGAAGTAGATAATCGTGTTGTTTTACCAGTTCAAACACATGTACGTGTTATTGTAACAGCTGCAGATGTACTTCACAGTTGGGCAGTACCTTCTTTAGGTGTCAAGTGTGATGCAGTTCCTGGACGTTTAAACCAAACATCTTTTTTTCTTCAGCGTGAAGGTGTTTTTTATGGACAATGTAGTGAAATTTGTGGTGCAAATCACGGTTTTATGCCAATTGTTGTTGAAGGCGTTTCTTTAGATGAGTATATCTCATGGATTTCAAATAAACTTGAAGAATTATAAAAAATTCCAAGTTTATTTTAGTTATACAAAAAAAAAATAGGAAAAAATTATGGGCCTAAATGTTCAAAAACATCCTTTTCATCTTGTAGATACTAGCCCATGGCCGATTTTTGCTTCTCTTGGGGCTCTTTGCACAACTGTCGGTATGGTTATGTATATGCACGGTTACCATGGAGGAGAACTTCTTTCTTCTCTTGGTTTTTCTATGATTCTTTATACAATGTACGTTTGGTGGCGTGATGTTATTCGTGAGTCAACCTTTCAAGGACATCATACACGTACTGTACAATATGGGTTACGTTATGGAATGATTCTTTTTATTGTTTCAGAAATTATGTTTTTTTTCGCATTTTTCTGGGCTTTTTTTCATTCTAGTTTAGCGCCAACAATTGAAATTGGTGCAATGTGGCCACCAAAAGGAATTGAAGTTTTAAATCCTTGGGAAATTCCTTTTTTAAACACAGTAATTTTACTAACTTCAGGAGCTTCAGTTACTTGGGCTCACCATGCTATTTTAGCTGGTCAGAGAAGTCAAGCTATGCTTAGTCTTTTAGTTACAATTTTACTAGCTTCTGTATTTACAGGATTTCAGGTAATGGAATATATTGAAGCACCTTTTACCATTTCTGATGGAGTTTACGGATCAACCTTTTTCCTTGCAACAGGTTTTCATGGTTTCCATGTATTTGTTGGTACAATTTTTTTATTAGTATGTCTTGTGCGTGTTTATAAAAATCATTTTACTGTTAATCACCATTTTGGTTTTGAAGCAGCTGCTTGGTACTGGCATTTTGTGGACGTTGTATGGTTATTTCTTTTTGTTGCAATTTATTGGTGGGGTGGAAACTAAACTATACATGCATGGCGTATACGCCATGCATGGAACAATTAACCTAAAAACGCATAAGCGACTTTATAAGTCCATAAAAATAAACTTTGCGGACAAAGGAAAAAAAACACAATAAAAACACTAGTTAGTCCAATTAATGTAGCTTTTTCTTGATCCATTGCTGAAAAGGTGTTAACATATGAAGGTTGTTCAAAGTACATAATTTTAATTAAACGAATGTAATAAAAACAACTAACTACACTAGTTAATACACCAAGAATAGCTAAACTATATAATGATGAACTCATTGCAGCAAAAAAAAGATAAAATTTACTACAAAAACCTGCTAATGGTGGAATTCCTGCCATTGAAAAAAGAGTTGCACTAAGTGTGACTGCTAAAACAGGATGGGTTTGTCCAAGAAAACCTAAATCTTGAATATATTTAACTCGATTAGTTTTTGCGTGATCAATACTTGAAAGAATAATAGCAAAAATATTAATTGTCATAAACACATAAAGAACTAGGTATAAAAGAACTGCATGTAAACCTTCTACTGTTCCACAACAAAGACCCATTAAAAGGTATCCAACATGGCCAATAGAACTATATACAAGTAATCGTTTTATTTTTTTTTGCGCAAGTGCACCAAACGATCCAATTAAAAGAGAGGATACACTACAAAAAAATAAAACATATTGCCAAGCAAAAAGAAAATCATAAAAACTACATAAAAGGAGACGAATAAAAACCCCTAATAAAGCAATTTTAGGTGTCATGGCAAAAAACGCAGTCACTGAAGTTGGGGCTCCTTCGTACACATCTGGTGCCCAGAAATGAAAAGGTGCTGCTGTTAATTTAAATAAAAAACCAATACTTAACAAACACATACCAACATGTATTAATGATGGCTCTGTATGAGAAATACCAGCGAAACATTTTGCTAAATCTTCAAAGTTTGTGATCCCAGTACTTCCATAAACAAGTGAACATCCAAATAAAAGAATACCAGATGAAAAAGCACCAAGTAAAAAATATTTTAAACCTGCTTCAGTTGAAAATTCTGAATTACGCTTTGATGCTGCTAGTACATAAAAACATAAACTTTGCATTTCAATAGCTAAGTACATCGAGATAAAATCATACGAAGATACTAAAAGAAGCATACTAATACAAGAAAGAAGTACTAAAATACTGTATTCAAATACATTTAATGATGAAGTTTTTAAATAATCCATCGACATTAATAAAGCCGCTCCCGTACTACATAAAACCATAACTTTTAAAAGAAAAGTAAGTTCATCTATTACAAATGTATTATAAAAACACACCATAATAGAAAATGGCATATGTAAAGTTAAGCCAAGTGCACAAACAATACTCCATACACTTAACCAAGCAACAGTATGTACTAAAATGGGATAACCTGAAGCTTTCGAGGTACTCCAAATAACACCAAACACTAATAGTAAAAGTGCAGCACACGTTAAAAAGAGTTCTGGGAATAATGCATAAAAATCATTTTCAAAAAGATTAATAAATTGCATACAATAATTATTTTTTCTTGTGTATACGTTTAATAACGTATACACTTAATTACATAAATGCTTTATGTTGAATTACATTTGCAACTGAAATATGCATAGGGTCCAGAAATACATCAGGATATACACCCATCCATACAATAGCTATTACAAAAGGTAAAAATAACCAGAATTCTCTTCGGTTTACATCAGAACACATTGCAATATATAAAGGCTTTAAACTTCCGAATACAACACGATTATATAACCAAATTGAGTAAGCTCCACCTAAAATCATTCCTGTTGCAGCTAAGGTTGCAATCCATGTATTAGTTTGGAACGTTCCAACTAAAATTAAAAATTCACCAATAAAACTACTTGTTCCTGGTAAACTTAGATTACCCATAGTAAACACGAAGAAAAAAAATGAAAATAAAGGCATTACATGAACTAATCCTCCATAATATTGAATTAAACGAGTATGAGTTCGATCATATAATGTACCAATACAAAGAAATAATGCAGAAGCTACAAAACCGTGACTTAACATAAGTAATAAAGCTCCCTCAATTCCTTGTACATTTAAGCTAAATAATCCAATAGTTACAAATCCCATGTGAGCAACTGATGAATACGCAATAATTTTTTTTAAATCAATTTGACGTAAAGTTGTTAATGAAGCATAAATAATTCCAATTATACTCATTGTATAAATAAGTGGAGTGAAATATAATGATGCCTCAGGGAAAAGTGGAATAGAAAATCGTAAAAATCCGTATGTTCCAAGTTTTAATAAAATACCAGCAAGAATTACAGAACCAGCTGTTGGTGCTTCAACATGCGCCTCTGGAAGCCAAATATGCATGGGTACCATTGGTACTTTTACTGCGAATGAAGCAAAAAAAGCTAACCATAAAAGAAGTTGTCGGCGTTCACTAAATTCAGATACAAATAAAACCTGTAAATCAGTTGTCCCAACTTGGAAATAAATTAGTAATAAAGCAAGTAGCATTAAAACAGAACCAATTAATGTATATAAAAAGAATTGGTAAGCTGCTCGGATTTTGCGTTCTCTTGAACCCCAAACACCAATAATTAAAAACATTGGTAAAAGGACACTTTCAAAAAATACATAAAAAAGTAACAGATCAAGCATACAAAAAACAGCGAGCATACAAGTTTCTAAAATAAGAAATGCTATACAATACTCTTTTACATGCTTTGTAATATTTGTCCATCCAACAAGTAAACATACAGGAACAAGAAAAGTTGTTAAGATAATGAAAAAAAGTGAAATACCATCAATACCTATATAAACATTCATGTTCAAGAATGGTAACCAGGCAATACGATCAACAAACTGAAATTTAGCTGTCGATGTATCAAATAAAAGCCATACACTTAGAGATGCAATAAAGTTTGTAATACTAATAAAAAGAGCATATGTCTTAATAAAGCGTACATTCCATGATGGAGTAAAAGCAATTACAAGTGCCCCAATAAGTGGACAGATCAGTAAAAAGTTAAGAAGTTGAAACATAATGCTACACGTTTTTTCAGACTATATTATGGGGCATTTTAATACCCCATAACATATGCTTTATTGGTTTTTAGTTTGATGATAAAAAATAAAACTTACCACAAAAATACCATATAAACGTGGATCTACCCACGGAGAAAAAAAGTCCCAAAGACTTACAAGAGCTACACATAAGCTTGCACCACAAAGCATAAGAAGAGCATAATGGTAAATATAACCACTTTGCAGTGTTCTTAACTGTTGTATAGCGTTTGTACAAATATGCATCAAACCGGTTGGTCCTAATATCTCAATAAACCCTTTATCAACTGTTTTAAACGAAATATGATAACCGAAAGATAATGCTTTTGAAGCTACAAAATCATTATAAACCTTATCAAAAAGCCAACGCTTATTAAGAAAAATATATGCTTTTCGTCCAATTGTACTTGTTTTTAACATGTAAGCAAAAGTACTACCAACAATATTAATGTTTAAAGCAAAAAAAGCTCCAAGAACACTAAAAATAATTGGAATAAATTTAACGGATTGAGGAATATATTCTGATTCTAAAATAATAGTATGTGTTGGCAATGTAAAAATAGCATTATTCCAAAAAGGTGTTCCTAATCCAATCATCATATCTTTACCCATATAACCCACAAAAATACTTCCGAATGCAAGTAAAATTAATGGCCAAGCCATTAATTGAGGAGCTTCGTGGACATTTTGTAAATTAGATTTAAAGGCATTTATAGGACCTAAAAAAGTAAGAAATAAAAGACGAAATGAATAATAAGAAGTAAAAAGTGCAGATAACACTCCTAACCAATAAGCAAAATTACCACCTACTGTGTATTTAGCATATGCAACTTCTAAAATAACATCTTTAGAATAAAAACCAGTTAAAAACGGGAATCCGATTAAAGCTAATGATCCAATAAACATCATAGCATACGTAAAAGGTAACAGTTTAACAACCCCTCCCATTTTTCGCATATCTTGTTCATCTGCTAAAGCGTGAATAACTGATCCAGCACTTAAAAAAAGCAAAGCTTTAAAAAATGCATGATTCATTAAATGAAATACACCAACAGCATATTGAGAAAGACCACAAGCAAAAACCATATAACCTAATTGACTACATGTCGAATAAGCAATAACACGTTTTAAATCATTTTGAACAACACCAGTTGTCGCAGCGAAAAACGAAGTCATAGCACCAACTACAGTAACAACAAGTAATGCACTAGGGGCATATTCAAAAACCGGAGAACAACGAGCAATCATAAACACTCCAGCTGTTACCATGGTTGCAGCATGAATAAGTGCTGATACAGGTGTTGGACCTTCCATAGCATCGGGAAGCCAAGTATGTAACCCGAGTTGGGCAGATTTACCGACTGCTCCGACAAATAATAAAAGACAAACAATAGTTAACGCATGAGTTTCCATATTAAAAAAGAAAAAAGATTCATGCGCAAGTTGGCCAGCACAGGCAAATACAGTATGAAAATGAACACTTTTACAAAGAGCAAAAATACCCATAATACCTAATGCTAATCCAAAATCTCCAACTCGATTTACGAGCATCGCTTTTATTGCTGATTTATTAGCTTGAACACGTGTGTACCAAAAATTAATAAGTAAATACGAAGCTACACCAACACCTTCCCACCCAAAAAACATTTGAATAAAGTTATCTGCAGTTACAAGCATTAACATAAAAAATGTAAAAATAGATAAGTAAGACATAAAACGGGGTAAATGTGGGTCTTGTCCCATATAGGCAATAGAATACATATGTACCAAGGTACTTACAACAGTTACTACAACTAACATAACTACAGTAAGACTATCAAATAAAAATCCCCATGAAGCATCAAAGAGTTCAGAATGGAACCAAGGAGCAAAATGTATAATACAAGGGCTGCCACAAATTCCTACTTCGTAAAAAGCAACAAGAGAAAGTGCTGATGTACATGCAACACAAAATGTTGTAAGAATAGGTGTTCCTCTTATACCAAAAAAACGGCCAAAACCACAAGCAAGTAAAAAACTTAAAAGTGGAAGACAAATCAGTAAAAGATACATATTAAAGTTCTTTTGCTACACCTTAAATTAAAGGTAAAATGTTCCGAAGTGGATTTGAACCACTGACACAAGGATTTTCAGTCCTTTGCTCTAACCAACTGAGCTACCGAAACATAATTTTAAAATTAAACATATCTTTAAAGATATGAATAAAAAATAAATTTTTTATGATTAATCAACAAAAAATAAAACAGTTTCAACAAATGCAATCACATATTGGAGCTGTTGAAATAAATTCTTGGATGTTTCCTTATGTTTTAGGTTTCCGAGACCGTGTACCGTTTTTTAATATCGAAGAAACATTAATTGCTACACAGAAAGCTTTAAATTTTATTCAACATGTTCATAAAGAAAAAGGAACTATTTTATTAGTCAATACAAACCCACTTTTTGGACCATTAGTTAAAAAAACTGCTTTACTTGCTAAACTTCCTTATGTTAATGAGCATTGGATTGGCGGGCTTTTAACAAATTGGCAACAATTAAAATATTCTGTACATGCTTTTCAAAAATTTGAAACATTTATTGCAACTTTACTTACAAACAATGCAGTAGCTTTTCCAAAGTATTCAAAAGCAAAAAAACGTTTTGAAGGTATTCAAAAAATGACTTCGTCACCTGATGTTTTAGTTTTATTACAAGCTACAACAGCTCATAAACATATTATCGATGAAGCAAAAAGACTTAAAATACCTGTTGTATCTTGCGTAGATTCTTATTCACCAAATGTAGAAATTGAATATCCAATACCGGTAAATGTAAATTCAAAAGCTTTTTTTCATTTTTTATGCCATATTTTAGTAAAGATACGAAATAGTTCTTAATTTAAATTACTGGAGTAAAAGGGTTCGAACCTTTGCATGTCGATATCAAAAACCGATGCCTTTCCACTTGGCTATACTCCAAATAACCCATCCATCTGGATGGGTGGTGTTTTACCACCAACGTTTTCTGATATAATTTCGATTATTTTCAGCTTGTTTATGCACAGTATTTTTTGTTTGGCAAGAAGCCCCTTCATTTTTATGTGCTTCATAAATTTCCATCGCTAAAAAATATGCAAAAGAATACATATCATTATGTTTTTGCGTATTAGAATTTTTCTTTTGTTTAATTGAACCATTTAAAATAAGTGTACGTATTGCTTTATTTTCTTGTTTATGTAAAGGAAGAGCTGCAGGAATAAATTGTGTACTCCCACCTATACGAGCTTTTCTAAGTTCAAAAGAAGGTTTAACATGATGCAAAGCTTTTTGAATAACCATTAAAGGATGATTTTTAACAAGAGGCTGAAGGTTTTGTAATATTTTAAAAACTTTCTTTATAATCCGTCCTGCTTTTGCTTTTTGTCCTTTTTTTGTTAAAAAATTTGTAAATTTTGCTAATAAAGGTGTTTCTTCATTAACCATTTCTTCATACACATAAATTGGAGATGTTAAAATGTTTAAAGAATGTAAAGTTTTAGTATATTGTTGTTTTATAAGCGTGTTGGTTTTTTTGTGCCATATTTTGATCTGGCTTGAGTACGTTGTTTTAATCCTTGAGAATCTAAAACACCGCGAACTACTTTATATTTTATACCAGGCATATCTTTAACACGACCTCCACGGACGAGTACAACAGAATGCTCTTGTAAATTATGCCCTTCTCCTGGAATGTATGCAATAATTTCACGTTTATTACTTAACCTAATTTTTGCAATCTTTCTAATAGCTGAGTTTGGTTTTTTAGGGGTCTTTGTATAAACACGTAAACAAACTCCACGTTTTTGAGGGCTACCTTGTAACGCCGGTGTTTTTTTATCGCGCATACGTTTTTTTGGAAGACGCTGCTGTGCTCCTAAAAGAAGTTGATTAGTTGTAGGCATATAGAAAATTAATTTATTATATTCTAATATCTACCCTTTAAAAGGGTAGATACTAAAAAAGTTTATGATGTATGCGGGGTATAGTGTAAAAGAGCTTTTTCAAATTTACCTAAGAAAGGAATACATACTAGGAAATAAACAAAAAAATAAACTGAAGCAGCTTGACCAATGAATACATATGGATCTTCAACGGGCTGGCAACCAATCCAACCTAATAAAAGACAATCTGCAACAAATAACCAGAAAAGTTTTCTGTATAAAGGTCTAAAACTTGAACTGCGAATGTGTGATGTATTAATAAAAGGTAATAATAATAAAGACACAAATACAAGACCAATAGCTGCTACACCTGCAAGTTTATTTGGAATACTACGTAAAATAGCATAAACAGGAAGAAAGTACCATTCTGGTACAATATGAGCTGGTGTTGACATTGGATTAGCTGGAATATAGTTATCCGGGTGTCCAAGAGCATTTGGAGCAAAATAAATAAAAAATGAAAAGAAAATGGCAAAACATACCCAACCTACAAGATCTTTTAAGAAAAAGTAAGGGTAAAATGATACTTTGTCCACTGTCGCTAAACATCCAAGTGGATTATTTGAACCATACTGATGTAATGCTGCAATATGAACAATACTTGCACCTGCAATAATAAATGGAAGTAAATAATGAAGACTAAAAAAACGATTTAATGTAGCATTATCAACACTAAAACCACCCCAAAGCCAATATGTAATATCCATACCAACAACTGGAATAGCCGAGGCTAATGATGTAATTACTGTAGCTCCCCAAAAAGACATTTGACCCCAAGGTAATACATATCCAATAAAAGCTGTAAGAATCATTAAAAGTAAAATTACTACACCAACAATCCATACAAGTTCACGAGGACTTGCATAGCTTCCATAATAAAGTCCACGGAAAAGATGTAAATAAACAACAATAAAAAACATACTAGCACCATTTGCATGCATATAACGTAAAAACCACCCACCATTTACATCACGCATAATATGCTCAACACTGACAAATGCTAAATCAACATGTGGTGTATAATGCATTGCTAGAAAAATTCCTGTTGCAATTTGTACAATTAAACAAATACCGGCAAGTGAACCGAAACCCCACCAATAACTTAAATTACTTGGAGTTGGATAATCGATTAAATGATCATTAACAGTTGCTAATAACGGTTGTTTTAAAATAGAAAGACGGCGCATATTTTTTGTTCTTTTTAAAATGTATTATAAAATATAAATAACGATTCGGATACTGTTAAAAATAAACGAAGTTAAAGGTATAATATGTTTGAGTATAAAAAAGAATTAATTTTCTTTTCTTAATTTT
>VIBC01000026.1:0-12246 GCA_009618255.1 Ostreococcus sp. SAG11 | reverse complement strand
CCCGCGACGCTTCGGGCGCGCGCCGGGCGCGCGCCGGGCGCGCGCGATATCGCGCGCGATATCCGTGCGCGGGTGTCCGAGATTAATTTTCTTGAATCACCACTCGTCGTGAGTCCCCCCGGTGTCGAGGTGAGGTGTCGACACCATCTCCGGTTGGGCACCGCCCGCCCCGGAGATGGTTTTGTGTACGTATACCGTTCAAAAGTATCCCATCCATCGGAAAACACCACCCTCGCACCCGGTAACAACGCCCGACATCCTCGAGCCCGCCGTAAGTACGACACCGCGGCGATCGGGGATGAAACGAACGGACATTCGGAACGACCGACCGCGCGAACGCGCGCGCGATGGATGGATGGTCGGACGCGTCGCGCGCGCGCGCGACGAGCGACAGAGCGACAGAGCGACACGCGGCGTCGATCGCGCGGCTCGTATATTTTCTTCCTCCTCTCCCCCTCGTCGCGTCGTCGCGAGAGGGGACGGACGTCGTTCGACACCGGCGTCACCCGCGGATCGATCCCATCGATTCAGTATCGCGCGCCCCGCGCGCGTTTCCCACGTCGACGCCTCGAGGTGACGGAGAGGGGCGCGAACGCGCGAGCGACGACGACGACGACGATGATGATGATGACGGCCCCGACCGAGACCGCGCCGATGCCGATCTCGTCTCGCGCGCGAAGCGTGAGCGAGGACGGCGACGACGACGTCGCCGCCAAGCGTCGACACTCCTTCAGCACCGATTGCTCCGCGCGCACGATCGCGCTGGATGGCGCGCGGCTTCATGATGATCGATCGTCGCCGATTCCCGACGACGACGCGACTCGCGAAGACGCGAGACGATGCGTGAATGGTGAAGAGAAAATTTCGCTCGACGCCCTGCGCGCGCTCGCGGAGGCGAACGCGGACGTCGCGCGCCCGGACGGGTTTGAATTACACGCCGACGTGTGCGCCACGCTCCTGGCGAGCGAGCGCGCGCGCGGGAGAGACGCCGTGGTGACCGTGGACGTCGGCCGCGCGCATCACGCGCCGTACCGGGGGGAATTGGTGGAATGGATCTTGGACGTCTGCGCGGGCGAGCGATACGGGCCGACGACGGCGGACGTGGCGATCGCGTACACGGTGCGTCCAGAGACGCGCGAGCGATCGATCGCGGCGCGCGCGGCGGCGACCGACCGGACCGGACCGGTCGGTCGCCGTAACTGTCACCGCGAGGAGGGGGGATTTTGTGTTCCTTGGCGCGAGGAGATGTGGGGGATGTTTCGCGCGAATTCCGAAGCGGTGACGCGTCGTGGATGGTGTGAAGTGGTGGTGTGAGTGAGGGAGAGAGAGAGAGGGAGAGAGAGAGAGAGAGCCGTGACTGACTGACTCGACTTTTTGACGCGCGCAGGACCAAGTGCTCTCGAAAACCGTCGTGCCGAAGACGTCTTTACATCTCGTCGCGTTGTGTTGCTTGCAGATTGCGGTCAAGTACGAGGAGATTGAAGAAAGAATGCCGACGATGGCAAAGCTTCGAGCGTGGACGTCGAACATGTACTCGTCGGATATCATTCAAAAGATGGAGTTGGCGGTGCTCGTCGAACTCAAGTGGGAGCTGGGCGTCATCACGCCGGCGCACTTTTTGGAGTCCTTCTTGGCGATGACGTGCAATGGAACGACGGCTGAGGATGAAGTCGATGTCGGGGTGTGGACGCCGCGGTATCGCGAAGATCTCAGGCAGCTCGTGTGTCAGTTGTACTCGCTGTGCGTGCACGACATCGAGTTGACGAATAAGCCGCCGTCTCGCGTCGCCGCCGCCGTGATCGCGACGGCGCGACTCAACTTGGGTCTGAAGCCTCTGTGTCCGCCCGCGCTTCGCACCGTCGCGAACGTTGTGCCCCAACAGATTTATCCCATCGTTATGCGGATCCACAGAATGTGGGAGGAGGCGTGCGCTGACGACGAGACGATGGATTACGTCGAGGAGGAGCCGAAGAACTTCAACTCGCTCGCGATCAATGTCCCGGAAGTCAACGCGCATCTCTATGCGGATGAAAAGCAGAGATTGACAGAGAACGCGTCGCCTGTGTCTCCGTTTGATATGCACTGGGACGAATAGTCTCGCACCGCCGCCGCCACTCTCGCCTGAACGTGTATATTAACTGTCGTCATCAGCACTGATGACAGTATCCTTGGGTGGCGAGAGAGAAAAAGAGAGAGAGAGGGAGTGGAGAGAGAGAGGGAGTAGAGAGAAAGAGAGTTAGAGAGAGAGAGAGAAGGAGCTGGGTAATGTGACTCACGGCTTTCGCACAATTTCAACGCCGAGTTGACAAGAAATGTGCAAATGTAATATGTAGCTACGAGCTAAGCCTATCTAATGTCTAGTGTGTGTGCGTGTGCGCGCCTGCGTGTGTCTGTGCGTGTCTGTGTGCGTGTGTCTGTGTGCGTGTTTCGCTCAGCCTCGGGCGTCCCAGTAGAACATGAATGTATGCGTACGCTTCGTGGCGTTCAACTAATAACGCAACCGCTCCTCGGTGACCGTGAACGTACCTCCACGACGTTTCGCCGGTGCGTCCCACGTGGCAACGCCGGCGTACTCACCGTACCCGACCGTCTCGGTCGACGGCGTCAACAAAATTCTCTGCGTCACGGCGTTCGACCACTCCACCGGAAGAAAATCCTTGTACTCACCTCCTCTATGCGGGGCGAGCGTGGACTTTGTCACCAACACAGCCGCTCGATGTGCGTTCGACAAACGCTTGAACAACCTCGCCGCGGCGGTGAAGACGCGCTGAATGTTATACGGCGCCCCGTGGTCTTTCCTCGACGCTCTATCGAGCCAATAAAACGCCGCCACGTTGTCACAAATCACCACGCGCTGCGTCGATCCCATCCCCACCGTCGTCGTCCCACCACCGACTCCACCACCACTCTCGTCTCCACCGTCCATCCCCGTCACCACCGCATCCATGAACCGTCCATCCGTCTTCGCCGCCTCCACCTCCCCCGCCCACGCCGCGTCCAGCGCCGTCAGCGTCTTCAACACGTCCACCATCGAGTGCGCTCGCACCAGCGTGAACCTCGACATGGACTCCTCGTACACTTCATCCCGCGCTCGCTCCCGCGCGTTTTCCTTCGCTCCCACCAGCGCATCCGTGATGTTTCTATTCAGCGCCCGCAAGACGCGCAACTGGTCGAATTTCCCGTCGCAATCGATCACCACCACCCGCGCCTCGCTCCCCCCGTACCGCGCGCCGTCCCGTCGACGCGGAAGCACGACGCGCGCCGCGATCTCGATCGCCAGTTCCGTCTTCCCGGACCCCCCCGCGCCGACGATCTCGATGAGTTCCCCCGCGCGAAGCGCCGGCTCGGGGTCGTCATCCATCCACGGGATCCCGCTCGCGATCGGTTCGGCGAGCGCGCGATCGAGGTACGCGCGCGCGGTCTCGTCGGGGGCGAGAAATCTGAGCGCGTCCTCCAGCGAGTTCATCCCGAGTCGACGCTCGGGAGGGAGAGAAGTGGCGTCGAATGCGCCACTCGTCATTCGTCATTCGTCATCGGCGTCGTCACTCGACGACGCGCGACGCGCGACGCGCGAGATCGACGATGACGCGACGAGAGGTATCGGCGAGCGCGTTCGATTATCTGTGCGTGGAGATGGTGAACGACGCCCTCGATCGGGCGTGGACGAGACGCGCGAGGGATGACGTCGAGGCGAGCGCGCGCGCGGATGATGTCCACGTCCGCGCGGACGTCCGCGACGACGCCACCGTGGCCGCGGCGTGCGAAACGCTCGCGCGCACGGGTGAGAGAATAGGTGAACGGTGCGCCGAGCGCGCGACGCGCGGGATGGATCCGTTCGCGGACGAACAGAGCGCCATCATGTGCGCGTGTAAAGAGTTTTGGACGCAGACGCACGGGAAACGCGCCGACGCGCTCAAGACGAACAATAAGGGCACGTTCGTGTTTCACGACGATTCTTTCAGGGCGATGCGAGGGGTCGTGGGCGGCGCGCGCGGGCGAGGGACGAGCGGGACGACCGGTGGGAGACTCGCGAGCGACGCCTCCGCGTCTTCCTCCTCCGCCGCGCGCGCGTCCTCGGACGCCGCCGCCGCCGTCGACGACGACCATCCCACCGTTCGCGCCCACCTCGCCCTTCACGCCGGCATCATCCGAGGCGGTCTTCGAGCGCTCGGCGTGCGCGCGCGCGTTCGAGGCGAACTCCGAGCGACGTCCGCGTCTTCGTCGGCGGCGCGCGGCGACGCCGTCGGCGCGCTCGGCCCGCCCGCCGTCGCGTTCACCGTGGACGTCGTTCGAGCGACCGACCCGCGCGACGAAGAGAACTCGTAGCGTAGCGCACATCGTAGCGCTCGTAGCGGAGAGATGGACGGGCGGACGAACGGGCGGACGAACGGGCGGACGGGCGGGCGGACCGGGCGGAGACGCGCGCGCGCGGTTGTATTGAAAAATATCTTTTCTGGATAGGGGGCCAGTACAGAGTCCCTTTTTCGTGAGTCATGACTCGCCGATTGTCGTCTCTCGGGGACCTAATTGTGCGCAATTTCGCAAACCGTCGGTGTCACTCTCGCGCGTCGGCGGAGGCGGACGACGCGCGCGGGCGAACGGTATCGTCGAAAGCGTCGAGCGTCGACGCGCGCGCGAACGGTCCGTCGCGTGGGGCGAGAGAGAGAGAGAGAGAGAGAGAGAGAGAGAGAGAGAGGGAGAGAGGGACGAACGAACGATCGATCGGTCGGTGGAATCGATCTCGATCATCGATCATCGGAACCGTCGGAGCGATCGGTCGCGCGGTGAGGGGTGGATCCTCGGTGAGGGGTGAACGTTGGTCGTGTCGTCGCGCTCGGTGCGTCGACGCGAGATGTTCGCGCGGTGTGGATTGCGAGACGGGAAGACGAGACGAGGCGTCTCGGATGACGATCTCGGGACGGATGGGGAACGAGCGGCGGCGCGACGGATCGATCGCGCGGTGGACTCGTTGACGCGAGCGATGTCGTTGGGGACGTTTTGTGTCGCCGCGGAGGCGAGCGCGGGGGCGTCGTCCGCGTCGTCGGCGTCGTCGGACGAGGACGCGTTTTCGACGGGCGACGGGGCGAGCGACGGCGACGGCGCGGAGAGAAGACGAGAGAGCGAACGCGGGACGAGTGGGAGCACTCGTGGTCGAACGTTGTGGGAAGACGAGTGGCCGAGCGTGGAGTCGATGTCGCTGATCAATCGAGCGATTTTTCAGGCGCCACCAAAGTCGTACGACGATAAGTCGCACCCTTGGTCGCCGGCGCACTGCGTGAGGTTGAGAAGCGGCGCAGGGTACGATTTTCCGTGCGTTTGGGTGCCGTGTCGACGAACGAAAGCGGAACGAGTGATTATTCACTGCCACGCCAACGCGTGCGACGTGGGTCACATTCACACGCTCTGCTCGAGAGACGCAGAGTGTTGGCGAGCCAACGTGTTGTTGGTGGAGTACCCGGGTTACGGAACGTCTGAGGGCGTGGCGTACGAAGCGTCGGTGGATAGACACGTCGCGGCGGCGTACGTGTACGTTTCGGAGGAGTGTGACGTCAATCCTTCCGACATCTGGGTCCTCGGTCGATCCTTAGGCACGGGACCCGCGACGAAACTCGCGGCGGCGGTCGAAAGCCTTCACGGATCGCGCCTGGGCGGAGTCATCCTACACTCGCCGTTCACGAGCGTCAAGGAAGCCGGTTTGGCGCTTCTCGGACAGATTGCGCAAATCATGACGGACAGATGGGACAATCGCGAGTGGATTGGGCGATACAACGCGAGGACGCTCATCGTCCACGCGCTCGAGGACGAAGTCGTGCCGTACGCGCACGCGAAAGTTCTCAACGACATCCGAACCGCTCACGGTTTGCCATGCAAGCTTTACTCCACGCACGGCACGCACAATTTCTTCTCGTATTATCGAGACTATTTACAGCCAATCTTAGAGTTCATCGACGCCGGCATCAAGCCCGGTATGGTTCCTCGCAAGATCGCGCCTCTGCCCGATCCCATTCCTCGCGCCGACTTTTCAGAGTCTCAGGTAAGGAAGATCATGGCCATGGTCAAAGCGCAAGCGCCCGACGAAGACGAGGACGTGATACCGATCGCGTTGAGATTCTACGGCATGGTGGACTCCGTGGGAGAAACCATCACGACGTCGACGAAGAAGAAGAACGGCTTTAGTCGTTTCGGATCGAGTTCGAGCGTGTCGGAAACCGCCGCCCGGGCGGATCGCAACATTCCTATCCCACCGCCCATCCAGAGTCCGAAAACCCCCATCAAGACGCGATCCATCTCACCGACGTCCACCATCGTCGGTACCGAGGGCGCGGCGATCGACAATGCCTCGAACGACGAGATGATTCTCACGCCGGGCGGCGCGAAACCTCGCCTGGTGTGACACGCGGAGGACGCGGACGTGTAACAAACTAAACCTCAAACGCATTGTAATACAGCAACTCGTGAAAATAAATAAAATTAAAATCAATCTTTGAATCTTCTCATCGATCGATCGATCGATCACGCGATCAATCGCAAGAGCTGCCCCGAGAGCTCGAACGACTTTCCGGTTTCCTCCAGACACCGATCCTTCTCCTCCCTCGACCATCCCTCGGCGACGTCGTTGAGCGCGCTTCTCACTCGCGTCAACGACGCCTCCAAACCACCTCTCTCTCGCCACTCATAAAACTCGAGCTCTTTCCCATCCAAGATCATCTCGCTCACTTTTCTCCCGATCATTCGTCCCCCCGCGCTGTGCGCGAAGTACACGTTGTAATAATGACAGATGAATTCCGGCGGCGACTCTTTCGCCAACGCCGTCAACAATTCCGCGTACTCTTTCCCCGGCCCACTCGCCTCTCGCGGCGGGAGATCGAATCGTTCCATCACGTACGCGATGTCCTTTCTCAACGCCTCCGAGCGCTCCAATCCATTATTCATAAACGCTCCGTACTCTCGCGCGTTCTCCGGCGCGGCGACGACGCGCTCCATGGCGTCGTACACCGCGCGCGATTCCACCAAAAAATTCAAATATCCCTCCACCGTCGGGGTCCATCGCGCCACCGGCGCCTGTTCCCTCTTCGTCGCGTCCGTGTTTTTCCCCCCCTCTCTCGGCGCTTGTTCTCGCGTGTGCAGGGACATGGCGACGCGTCGCATCTCCTCGACGAACCCGCGCTGTGGGCCCGATGATGATCCGTGGCCGTGGCCGTGCGCGCGGGCGCGAGGGGCGACGCGAGGACGCGATCGCGCGACGAGACGCGTCGCGGACGTTACGCGCGTCGAGGGCGACGCGTGCGCGGGAGACATGGCGCGGAGACGTGTGCGGAGGCGCGATCGTTTGTGATTCGTGGGGACAACCCCGACGAGAGGGGCGGCGGGGACGGACGCGCGCGCGGGGACGAACGCGCGGATGGTGGTGCGGTGTGGTGTGAATATGAGAATGAGCGATGACGCTGGGGGAGATGTGGTGAGAGGGATCCGTCATCGACGCGTGGTACCTCGAAAACCGCGGTCGCGGTGGCGCGCGCGGGCGTCGTCGGCGTCTCGTCGGCGAAACTGACGCTGGCGAAAGGCGTCTCGCTCGTCGAGGATGCGAAAGAGAGCGCCGACGGCGTCGACGATGTCTTCGCTGGCGTCGGGGAGGGGTTTTCTGGGGGACATGACCTTGAGAGCGAGCGCGGCGTCGATCTCTCGACGGACGTCGGTGAGGAGGTCCATGGTGTCGGCGCACTGAGAATCGACGACGATCCAGTCGTCGAGCATGGTGCGCGGACGAGCGATGTTTTCTTCCTCGGAGGTGGATTCTTCGACGATGGGTTGGCCGGATTCGTCGAGAAGGGGGGGGTGCGGTGGTGAAGGAGGGGATGCGCTCTCGGAAGAGGACGACGCGTCGTCTCCGGAAAAGTCTCGCTTGGAGAGGTCGTGACCGCCGAGCAACATGAGCTGTTCCGGACGCATCGCCGTCACGTCTCTCAGAAACACCTGTGAACTGAGCATCATCTCTTTGTACAGGAACCAACGAGGCAAGGGCGTGCGATCGCGCGGAGGCTTGCGATGGAAAGCCACGCTCGACGGGTGCAAGCCTGCGTGTTCCTCGACGCGAGTCCGCAGCGTGCCAAAGTTGCCAAACTGACGACGCGACGCGATGTTGCCGGGAAGACCCGACGCCCAGACCGCGGTGAAGAGGGACTCGTTACTGGCGTTGTAGTTGACGGAGGCATCGTAGCGCAGAGTCTTCTTCGAAGCCGAACGGCCGTCCAAATCGTAGTCTTGCACGAGTCCGATTCTGTTGAGCTCGTGCAAGAGTTGGGACCGAACGGACGTGATGGTGTTGAGGGCGACGATGGAGACGAAATTATCGCTCGCCCAGCGTCGCGCACCGTCCCAGCCCTGTTCTTTCAAAACGTCTTGGAAGGTGTCGTACGCTCGCACGGTGGCGAGTAAATCGGACGTCGCGCAAAATGATTGTCGAATCTCTCGAGCTTCGTCTCTCATTCCCGGAGGAACGTAAAACGGATCTCGAGAGCTGAAACACGCGGCCGCGGTGAGAACCGGATCGAGGCACTTCATGACCGCGCCCATGATCAACATCCTTCCCGTTCCCGGATCGAGTGGGAGCACCGATAACAGCCGACCCATCGGCGTCAAGATTTCGCCACCCGACGCTTCGTTAGGCTTGATGGCTCCAAGTTTGAAGAGTCTGTCCATGGCATATTCCACCGCTTCGTCCGAGGGAGGATCCATAGCTTTTGAGAGGAAGTGCTGCACACCGTCGTGCGTCATCGAGCACGTTTGAAGACAGGTCGCCTCGAGCGCGGTTCGTTGAATCTCTGGCGTCGGTCGTTCCGCCATCGCGTGCAGGGTTCCGTGAGAATATATCCTGTAGCACGACCCGGGAGCCACTCGACCGGCGCGACCGGTGCGCTGCGTTGCACTCGCGCGTGATGTGGTCACCGTTTGCATCGTCGACATCCCGCTTTCGGCGTTCCAGGACATTTCCCGAACGAGTCCGCTGTCGACGACAGCGAGGACATCGTTAATGGTCACGGATGACTCTGCAATATTCGTGGCGAGAATCACCTTCACGACACCCTCCTTGGCCGGAATGAACACTTTTTGTTGTTCTTCTTGTGGAATCGTCGAGTGGAGCGGGATGACCAGCAGTTTCTCGTACAAGTCGGGATCTGTGGTCTCCTCGAGAATGGACATCGCCGACTTGATCTCGTCCCATCCTGGAAGGAAGCAGAGAATGCTTCCTTGCCTTCCAGCATCCGTCTCGAGCGCCGCGACGTGTTTCGCGACCTCGATGAGTAATTGAATCGTCAGTTCGCTGACCTCTTTTGCTTCATTTCCGCGGAAACTCTTCGTATTGACGCCCACTTTCATGGACGACTCTCCGGTGCGAGCGTTTCGCAAGGCGACGGCTCGTCGAAGCGCGCGCACGCGCGACGACGCTCGTAATCGACGAGGCGATACGGCTTTTGTTGATGTTCCCTCCAATTTCATCTCCATGTCTTCCAGCTCGGAATCAACCTCCGAATCCTCATCCTCGTCTTCGTCGCCGTCCTCATCGTCTTCGTCCTCGGACACTTCAACGTCCACCCGCTCGTCCTCAGCCTCCGAGATCTTTTCGAGTTGTCGAGCAGCCATCTCTTCCGCTTCGGCCTCTTCTAGATCGCGCTGAAGGGCCACGTCTTGAGCCGCGAGCAAATCTTTGGCGAGCTTTTTTAGATGCCTCGGGATTTCGCGCCTCGGTGCGTCGGACGACTCTTCGCTCGCCAAGCTCTCGTCTTCGATTTCGACTTCACCTCCTCCATCGAGCATGTCTTCTAGGTGAACGATCTCGACCGGATGACGCGGTTTCGTCGGCACGCTCATCAAGGGAACGCTTTCCATCGCGCCCGGTCCCGCAAAGTAATCACTGAAAGACTCGGCGTCGAGCGTCGCGCTCATGAGGATGACTCGTAGATCCGGTCTCGTCGAGATGAGCTCTCGGAGTAGGACGAGTAAGAAATCCGTGTTGATGTCTCGCTCGTGCACTTCATCTATCATAACGTGCGAGATTCCCTCCAACTCTTGGTCTCTCATCAGTCGACGAAGTAAAACACCGGTGGTGACAAATTCTATGTTTGCCGCGTCTCTCGGCGCGTTGCCGTGCAGCCTCACGGCAAATCCGACCGAATTCCCGATCGGTTCGTCCCGCTCGGCGGCGACGCGTTCGGCGACCGATATCGCCGCGATTCTTCGAGGCTGCGTGACGATGATGCGCGTGTTCGGTCCCTGACCCTGCGCGATGGCGTCCTCTAAAATGTACTGCGGACACTGCGTGGATTTGCCGCTCCCGGTACCTCCGGAAACCACCACAACCTGATGGTCTCGCAGCGCCTCTACCAGCTCTTCGCAAATCGCTTTGATCGGCAGTGCGTCTCGGATCTTTTTCATCACCCCTTGCGGACTTTCATCGTCTTCCATCGCTCGCTGCAATCGTTTTTCCTCCTCTTCTATATATTCCGAGTTTTCGTTCGCCGTTCGCTCCGCCGCGCGAGACGCACGCGCGGCTTTTAGGATTTCTTCCGCCTTGGATGGTCCCTCGGACGACTTGCGCCACTTTGATTCTTGACGAGCGACGAACTTGGCCTCGAAAGCCGTCTGAATCTCTTCGAGTTGCGCCATTCGTTCGTCGTGCTCGGAGGGCGAACCCATCGCCTCGACGAGGACGTCGATCCCCCTGTCCGGCAAAGACGGAACCGACATCATCGACACGTGGTTCGCAGGAGATGCATCAATGATGCGATTCAACTCATCCACACGAGCGCGTCCGAGGACCTCGATGAGCGGCTTATCGACGACGCTTATGATGGCCTCCGCCTCGCTCCCCGCTTTGCTTATCGCCTGCCCTAGCCCTTCGAGTCTCTTCCCGCCGTCTATAAACATACTGACTTCCGTGACGAAATTTTTACCCTTCTGCGACGTCGTCACGATCGGGCGAGACGCGCCCACCATCTCCAGTAGGAGTTGACTGCGATTTTTGCGCGCCTGTTGTCTATCCTTGGCCTCTTCCATTCTCATTTTTCGCACGTCGGGCGGATCCTTTGCGTTGACGCCGCACTCCTTGAACTCTTTGTACAAATCAAACAACGCGAGCGTCTGCGACTCCTTCTTCGAAAACGCCACGCCCGTGTTCAAGAGCTCCACGTCCCCGTTCTCCGCGACCGAGGCATCCGGAGGAACAATTTGGAGCGCGTCCTTGGGCACCGTCGTCCGCACGGCGGTGATAAACGTCTGATTGTGCGCCGGTCCACTCATCGACGTGGACGTGCGCTGCTTGAACAACATCTTGATCGACGCCTTGTGCAATATATTTCGAATGTTTCGTCCGTCTATTCCCTCATCCTTGAGCGTCTTGCCCCTCTGTCGCGTCATGACGTCCCTCCCGTTTTCTCCCGTCATCGGCGCCGCCGCCTTGACCCGCTCCGCCTTCCCTCCCCTCTTCTTCCCCTCGCTCGGCGGTTTCCCTCGACCACCGCGACCACCGCGACCACCGCGACCACCGCGACCGTCTCCTCTTCGCGCGCCGCCTCTCGTCCCGCCCTCTCGCGCGCGTTCGCCCTCGCCCCTCTCGCCCTCGCCCCTTTCGCTCCCTCTCCTCCCCACCGAGTGCCCCGACGGAGACGACGACGACACCCCTCGCCGGCTCCCACCCCTCTCTCCTCGTCCGGACGTCGCGAACGCCACCGTCGTCTCCGTCCGAACGCTCGTCGACCCTCGACCGCCGCCGCCGCGTCCCGCGCGCGTTCGCGTCCCCGCGCCGCGTCGCGCGTCCCCCGCCCACGTCATCGACGTCGACGCGAACGCGCGCGCGCGAACCGCGCCCGAAGAGACGACTTTCATCGTCGTCCACGCGCGTCCTCGCGCGACGACGGGACTCGTCGTCGTCGTCGTCGTCGTCGTCGTCGTTCGACACGCGCGCGCGACCGCCGCCGGGAGAATGTGTCCCATCGACCCACGCGCGAGCGCGCGCTCGCGATCTCGACGTCGCCGCGCGAGCGCGCGCGCGAGCGTGAGCGCGCGAGCGACGGATTCGATTATGATGATGATGACTGGAGTAACAGAAGGCGCGGTGTCGTCGTCGACGACGCGACGGGCGCGCGGTGATGCGCGTCTGGCGTCGGCGTGGACGCGCGCGCGATGGTATTCGTCGGGAAAGTCGTACCCGGGAAGGGCCAAACGCTCGAGATTCTCGGCGTACGGCAT
>VIBC01000025.1:0-13728 GCA_009618255.1 Ostreococcus sp. SAG11 | reverse complement strand
AGGCGGTGCCCAGATTCGAACTGGGGGATAAAGGATTTGCAGTCCTCTGCCTTACCACTTGGCTACACCGCCATTCCTTTAAAAGGAGAGTTAGATACTCTATACAGTACAACATTTTACTTTGTTTATCAATATAGTAATTTGAAGTTGTGTTTTTTTAGTGTATTTTACTTAAGGATTTACAAACTCACGTTTTTTATTTGTAAAGCATATTAAAGCTTTGTGAATTTGGATTATTTGGGAATTTTGAATATTTGTTTTTTCAATTTTCTCTAAATCCCAAAAGAACTTGTTAAACAAAGGCTCTTTTTTTGTATTGATTAATTTACACCTTTATCTATGATTCTTTTTCGTCAAAAAGTGGCAATTCCTGATTTCCTTGATTCGCAACGGAAAAGTTTTCGTCTTTTCTTAGAAACAGGAATTCGCCGTGAACTTGAATTTATTTCGCCTATTATTGGAGATAGTTTAGGATCGAGTGTTCGACAATCAACAGATCGCCAAATTTCTGTTTCATTTTTAGCGAATGATTTTTATTTTAAAAAACCTCTTCAAAACCCTAAAGAAGCAATTCAACAAATGGAAACATATAGTAGTTCCCTTGTTGTACCTGTGCATATTTATTCAAAAAGTTTAAATGTGAGTTGTGTGCTTCCAATTACATTTTGTGATCTTCCATTAATGACTGAACATGGAACGTTTATTATTAATGGCTCACCACGTGTGATTGTTCACCAAATTGTTCGTTGTCCTGGTGTTTATATTAAAGCACAATTTGATCAAAAAAATCGTCGTTCACATTTGGTGAGTTTTCTCTCGTCTTATGGGTCATGGTTACGTTTAGAGACTGTTCCTAATAGTCTTGAAATTAATGCTTGTATTGATAATTTTAGAAAATTGCCAGCAACTTTACTTTTATGTGCTCTTGGTTTTGATTTTAAACGTGTTTGTGAAGTTGTGAGTTATCCTGCTTCGCTTCTTTATACAGAAAAACTTTTAAAACCCAAATCATGTGAAGATGCCATGATCATGATGACTGCATTAATGTTTCCTCATCGGGCTGGAAGTGTATTAAAAGCAAAAAAATTTTTATTTAATCATTTTTTCCATGCGCGTCGTTATAGTTTAAGTGAAGTAGGTCGAAAGCGCGTAAATCGTAAATTACGAATGCAGCACAATGTCCCACATTTAACTTTAACACCGGAAGATGTTTTAGCAGCTGTGGATTATTTACTTCGTGTTGAAAACGGTGAGAGTCAATTTTTGGATGATATTGATCATTTAAAAAATCGACGTGCACGTCTTGCTGGAGAATTAATTCAAACGCAATTTAGACTTGGGTTGAATCGACTTGAACGCAGTGTTCATAATCGTATTAGTGATGAAACATTATTACGACAAAAACGTTTACGTGTTGCTTTAGCTTCACTTGTTCGTACACAAATTGTAGGTTCTGTTTTTAAAGAGTTTTTTGGTTCAAACCAATTATCTCAATTTATGGATCAGACGAATCCTTTAGCCGAGATTACTCATAAACGACGTTTAAGCTCATTAGGTCCAGGTGGTTTACACCGTGACCGTGCCGGTCTTATTGTACGTGGTATTCACCCAAGTTACTATGGACGTATTTGTCCAATTGAAACACCTGAAGGTAAAAACGCAGGTTTAGTAGGTTCGATTGCAACGTATGCTCGAATTAATTCAGACGGTTTTTTACAAAGTCCATATAAAGCAATGGCTTCTCAAAAGCATCAAGGTCAGGATGGTTTCTTTTTGTTAAATGCTTCATACGAAGATCAAGTTGTGGTTGCTGCGGCGGATACGCAATTTTCTGCAACACGTGTCCCTGCACGTACACGTCGTGAATTCGTAGAAATTGTACCCAAAACCATTGATTTTTTAGGCTTATGCCCGATTCAATTTATGTCCATTGCCACTGCTCTTATTCCATTTTTGGAACACGATGATGCAAACCGTGCGTTGATGGGATCAAACATGCAGCGTCAAGCTGTTTCATTATTAACACCTCAACGAGCATTTGTGGGTACTGGTTTAGAAGCACGCGTTGCTCATGATTCTGGTGCTGTAGCTCGTATCCAACGTAGTGGGTATGTTTTATATGCAGATGCCAACCGTATTGATGTTTTAACAGAAAGTGATTCTGTCTTAACGTCAACGCCTTTTACACGTGAAACAATTTGGTTAACACGATACCAACGTTCAAATCAAGATACATGTATGCATCAGCGTCCAAGTGTTTTACCAAATACTTGGGTTCATGCAGGTGAATGTTTAGCTGATACATCATCAACTGTTGCAGGAGAGCTTGCACTTGGTAAAAATATTCTTGTCGCATATATGCCATGGGAAGGGTACAACTTTGAGGATGCAGTTCTGGTAAGTGAACGTTTAGTATTTGATGATCTTTTTACATCCGTGCACATTGAACGTTATGATATTTCTACTTCGCGTACCCGTGAAGGACAAGAATATATTACGTCCAAAGTTGAGAAAAATACTCATTTAGATGCATTTGGGGTTGTTGAAATTGGAACTTGGGTTGAACCTGGTGATACGTTAGTGGGAAAAATTTCTCCACAAAAAGAGTCGGAAAATACACCTGAAGGGCGTTTACTTCGAGCTATTTTTGGTGGAACAGCACGCGATGTTAAAGATACACCTTTGACGGTACCAAGTGGAGTTACAGGTCGTGTACTTGAAACACGTACATTGTTTGAAACAACTATTTATAACAAACAAGTGGAATGTTCAGAATCAGTTGGTTCTGTATACGTCTTTTTAGTTCAAAAACGTAAAGTTCAAGTAGGGGATAAAATTGCCGGTCGCCATGGAAATAAGGGAATTATTTCTAATATTCTTCCTCGACAAGATATGCCATTTTTACAAAATGGTGTTCCTGTAGATATGGTTCTTAATCCATTAGGTGTTCCATCCCGTATGAATGTGGGCCAAATTTTTGAATGTTTACTTGGTTTAGCAGCGCACACATTAGAACAAAATTATAAAATTCTTCCATTTGATGAGATGCATGGTGACGAAGTTTCTCGTGGATTTGTTTATCAACAATTATATAAAGCTCGTTGTGCCACAAAACAAAAATGGCTTTTCCAACCAGCATCTCCAGGGAAAAGTATTTTATTCGATGGACGTACAGGGTACCCATTTGATCAACCTGTAACTGTTGGTTATCCATATATTTTAAAATTAGTGCACTTAGTAGATGACAAAATTCATGCACGTTCAACTGGACCTTATTCATTAGTAACACAGCAACCACTTGGTGGTCGTTCAAAACATGGTGGACAACGTTTAGGTGAAATGGAAGTTTGGGCACTTGAAGGATTTGGTGCTGCATATACGCTCCAAGAATTACTAACAATTAAGTCAGATGATATGCGTGGTCGTAATTTAGCCTTCATGTCTATTATTCGTGGAAATTTATTACCGAAACCTGGTGTTCCCGAGTCTTTTAAAGTTTTAGTGTGTGAATTACGTGGGTTATGTCTTGATATTAGCCTTGCCCGTATTCCTTCAGTGTAATTAATGCAGGCTTTGAAGTCATTAAATAGGTAAAGTAAAGTTTTTACTTGTTCAAAAGATCTCAAAAGTTTGTATCTTTTAGTCATTTTATTTATAAGAAACCAATACTATGAGTCGTGATATTGATTATATTCAAATTCAATTAGCCTCTCCGAAAGAAATTGAACGGTGGTCACAGCGTGTTCTTCCTAACAATAAAATTGTAGGGGAAATTACAAAAGCTGATACAATTAATTACCGTACTTTTAAACCTGAGCGAGATGGTCTTTTTTGTGAACGTATTTTTGGGTCTATTACGAACAATGAGTGTTCATGTGGAAAAACCCGTCGCCGAAAACCAATCAAAATGCAATTGCCTGAGACGTTGGATGGCGAAATTACTATGGTAAAAAAAACAGATGAGATTGGGTATGTTTGCCCAACTTGTGGTGTTGAGCCGACAGATGCGAAGGTGCGTCGTTATCGCATGGGATCTATTCGATTACGTAAACCTGTTGCCCACTTATGGTATTTCCGAAATACACCTAATATTTTATCTGTTTTATTAAATATTAGTGCCGGTCAAACTGATGAATTATTACATTTTGATTCGTATACTCCCTCAGCACCGGCTGTTATGAATTACTTTTTACACGGTGGGACTGAATTTTATATTGATAACTGGGAAGCTATTCATTTCTATTTAGGGCAAACACCTGCTGGTAAACAATCAGCTTTTTTAGATCCTTTTGTAAATTTTACAGCAAAGGATGCAGATATTGAAGCTGTTTGGAATACAGATGCTTGGCTTCAAAATGATCAACAAGAGACGAAATACGGGTTCCCAATGGAACCACGTACGACAGAAAATTGTGGTGCAGAAGCCATGCATATGTTATTAAGTCAGTTAGATTTGCCGTTTATGGAACGTATGTTAAGTACGCGTTTACGCCAAACAGTAAAAGACTATAATACCGTGTTACGTCGTAGAGCTGATAAACTTAACCGTAACCCTAACATTTGGGGTTTAGCCCGAAATGAACGGGCGTTAAAATTATTAAAGCTTACCCGTCAAGGACAACGTACTCGTGGCTTTAGTACTAAAATTAAAAAATTATCAAAACGTCTTCATTATGTTCGACTTTTAGCTCGTAAGCAATTACGTCCTGAATGGATGATTGTTTCCGTATTCCCTGTGTTACCTCCGGATCTTCGACCTATGATTCAAATGTCTAGTGGTCGTTTCGCAGCTTCCGATTTAAATGACTTATATAGACGTTTAATTTATCGTAAAATTCGATTTGATAAGTTTTGTAATTTATTTGATGCAGAATTTTTACCAGATTTATTAATTCGCCATGATTTATGTTTATTACAAGAAGCTGCTGATGCCATTATTGATAATGGACGTTTAGAAAAACCTGCTCAGCGACCAAATAAAAATGTGTTTAAATCTTTAACAGCAATTATTGAAGGAAAACATGGTCGTTTCCGTCAAAACCTTTTAGGGAAACGCGTAGATTATTCAGGTCGTTCAGTAATTGTAGTGGGTCCTAAATTACGTTTGCACCAATGTGGATTACCTCGTGAAATGGCATTAGAGTTATTCCATCCATTTATTATTCAAGCGCTTTTAGAGAATACTGTTGTACGTAATATTCGTGCAGCTAAAAATATGATTCAAAAACGTAAACAACCAGTATGGGACATTTTGGAACGTGTGGTTTATGCGCACCCTTTATTACTAAACCGCGCACCAACACTTCACCGTTTAGGAATCCAAGCATTTGAACCAATTCTTCTTTCAGGCCGTGCGATTCAATTACACCCACTTGTATGTCCAGCTTTTAATGCTGATTTTGATGGCGATCAAATGGCTGTTCATATTCCACTTTCTTTAGAAGCCCAAGCTGAAGCACGTTTACTTATGCTTGCAACACATAACTGGCTTTCGCCTGCAACGGGTGAACCTAATATTGTGCCAAGTCAAGATATGATTCTTGGTTTTTATTATTTAACTACGCGACGTCCTACACTTCCACGTATTGAAAAAAATAACAACAAGCTTAGTTCGAAAAAATCCGCATTTAAAATTTTTCAAACGTTTGACCAAGCATTACAGCGTTATGAATTTGGTGCGTTAAAACTTCATGACTTAGTCTGGGTAAAAGCACCAGCACCTTCGGATTTACAACAACCATTGCCAGTAGAAGTGCGTATTCAGCCAAATGGCCATAATACGTTTATTTATGATTCTGGGGTGGTTGAATCTTGGCCAGTGCCGCAAAACGTTCATATAGTAGCGTCAAGCTCTGCGGCGCTTATTCAATCGAATCCAATTTTTGCACGTGTACCACAACTTCATTGTTCAAGTTCACATACTTATTACGTTCGTACCACACCAGGACGACTTATTTTAAATTCTCTCATTTATGAAAACCTTTTTTTGTAACCGAACGGTTGATAAAAGTGAAATGAAGCGTTTAATTAAATGGGTTTTGCTTAATTATGGAACACAGAAAGCGACCCGTTTTGTTGACCATTTAAAAACACTTGGATTTCACTCCGCAACGACTGCAGGGATTTCATTAGGTATTGATGATTTACGTATTCCCCCAGTTAAATCTGCCTTTTTAAAAAATGCAGAAAAAGATATTTTAGACAATGATTTACGTTATACCCGTGGCCAAATTACTGCAGTAGAGCGACTAGAAAAAGCATTAGATATTTGGAATACAACCAATGACACATTAAAAAATGAAGTGATTGCGCATTTCCGCGAAACAGATATTTTTAATCCAGTGTATATGATGGCTTTTTCAGGAGCGCGTGGTAATATTTCTCAAGTTCGTCAACTTGTTGGAATGCGTGGTCTAATGGCCGATCAACAAGGTCAAGTGTTAGATTTCCCAATTCGACGTAATTTCCGTGAAGGATTAACAGTAACAGAATATATGATTTCGTGTTATGGAGCACGAAAAGGTTTAGTTGATACAGCTTTACGTACTGCCAATTCGGGATACTTAACACGACGATTAGTGGATGTTGCACAAAGTGTAATTATTCAACAATTTGATTGTGGAACAACAGAAGGCTTAGAAGTTGCGCCATCTCCTAAACATGAGTGTGCAAACATTGTGGGTCGTGTACTTTTACAGCCCGTTATTGACGAGCAGACTGGAAAATATTTAGCTCGTAAAGATACAGAAATTTCACCAGCTTTAGCAACAAAATTAGTTCATTTACCTAAAGTAGTTGTTCGTTCACCCTTAACATGTCGTTTAAATTCTGTCTGTCAATTATGTTATGGATGGGATCTTTCAAAACATAAACTTGTTCAGCTTGGTGAAGCAGTCGGAGTACTTGCTGCACAATCAATTGGTGAGCCTGGGACCCAACTTACTATGCGTACATTCCATACTGGTGGTGTATTTGCTGGTGAAGCCACTGAAAAAGTATATGCTCCTTATTCAGGGGTTGTATCTTATGGTGGTGTACCACGTGGTCGTAAAGTTATTAGTCGGTATGGTGAACCTGCATTTTTAACTGTTGTTCCTGTCTCTATTAAAATTACTCGGCCTGAACATTCAAAATCAGTTATTTTACGTTTCCCGGCTTTTACTCTTCTTTTTGTGTATCCAGGTCAATATGTAATGTTTCATCAAAGTCTGGCAGAATTATCACGAGTGGAAACTGATCTTCAAGATGATGAAATTGATACGAATATTACAACGGGGAAAAAAGAATTATTAGCACCGGATACAGGGCAAGTCTATTTTGATAATGTTAAGTTTTCATCCTTAGCTAAATCATATTCTAAAAATGACCTTGTTGAAAATAGCGTAAGTTTGACTGAAAAAAGTATTCAAAAACAAAAACAGAATCGTGTGTTTGGATACGGCTTTATTTGGATTTTATCAGGACAATTACTACGTAATAATCAAAGTTATCAAGGTGATTATTTTCACAAAGGTTTTCAACCTTTTGTTGCAGATAATGCTTATGTTAAATTAGATTCTTATACCTTAAAACCATCTACAATTGATTACAAAATCAATGTATCAAAGTTATTAAAATATGAATCTGCATTACGCTCGAATCAAAAAAAGCCGTTTGCTTCAGTAAAGAATGCGATTCAAATTCAATCTCAATTTGAAACATATCTTGATTCTTTCCTTTATTCAAATCGAACAATAGCTCTTCCTTCAACTGCTACTGTAAAAGTCTCAGCATGTTCAGTGTTTGAGTCTAAAATTTTCACAACAGAAGTTTCAAAAACTTCTTTAACAACAAAACAAAGTTTTTACAATTCGGTACATTCAAATATTAATTCAGTCTCATATTGTGGTGGTGCAGTTAATGATACGTCAGTAAAGTTGAATGTTCGATGTACTACTTTAACATCTAGTACATTTTCAAATCGATGGAAAAATCCTAAATTAACATCACTTGGTAAAAAATGTTTCCGTAAAAGTACTAATCATTCATTTGTCCGACGTACGTTTTCAACACAAACGATTTCTAGTTTTGATAAATCCTTATCAAACGTAGTAAAACTTTCTTCTTTAAAGGGAGTTGCACCTGTCTGTCCAACTCCGGGTTATAAACATTGGTTAAGTATTTGTCAAACGTTTCCAATGACTCCACTACATACTTGTTATTCGTCTTCAGCTGTTTTTTGGAATGCAATTCGTATGAATCTTATGGAATCAGTGGCGTTTCACCAATCTCACCACCGTAGTATTTTTCCAAAATTTGTACCAATGGTTCAACGCCACAAAGTAGTAACTAATGCAAGTCAGTACTTAAGTCCAGTGGTTTATGACGCACGTCCAACATTATTTGCTCCTCCAGAATCAGTTGCTGCACGTAATTTTATTTATAGTGTTGAAGGTGAGATTCGTTTATCCAATTTAGCGATTACTAATACGAATCAATATGCTTTTGCATGTTTAGGCCAAAAATGTCTTGTACAAGTAGGTGAGTATATTCGTGTTGGTGATGAAATTTTTCCAGGAATTCAAAGTCCTTATTCAGGGCAATTAATTCATATTAATTCGGAACATATTATTTTACGACGTGTGTATCCATATGCTATGTCTCATGGGTCATCTCTTTTTGTGGATCATGGGGATTTAATCCAAAAGAATATTGCTTTTGGTACACTTGTATCTGAAGAATCTACAGCTGGAGATATTGTTCAAGGACTCCCAAAAGTAGATGAATTATTAGAAGCACGTGAACCTGTAGAAAAAATTCTTTCAAGTGTGCATGCGCAATTAGCAACGTTATTTTTACTTTATTCAAAAACGTACGGTTTACGAGAAGGCTGTCGTCGTAGTTTGCAAGAAATTCGTCGTTTATTAGTAAATGAAGTACAAGCGGTTTATGGTTCTCAAGGGGTATTTATTTCTGACAAGCATATTGAAATCATTGTTCGTCAAATGACAACGTATGTTTTAATTGTGGATCCTGGTGAAACAAATTTATTACCTGGAGATATTGTTGATTTACGTCGTGTGGAACATTTTGAGTGTAAACCAGGTACTGTTCAAGTACAATATCGTCCAATTTTATTAGGTATTACACGTGCTTCGTTAGCTGCGGAAAGTTTTATTGCTGCTGCAAGTTTCCAAGAGACAAAACGAGTATTGACACGTGCTGCTGTTGAGGGTCGTATTGATTGGTTAACTGGTCTTAAAGAAAATGTGATTCTTGGTCGATTAATTCCAGCTGGAACAGGACTTTATGTTTAAGCTAAGTTTTCAAAGGGGTCTTTATTTTTGCTGCTATACAAAATTTATAGTTTTTTGGTAGAATAAAATTAGGTAGGATTAAATCGCGTTTACTCCCCCTTTGTGAATGTTAATTTTTTTTATATATATTTTATTTTATGACGAAATTAGAATCGCTTTTAGAAGCTGGAGTACACTTCGGTCACCAAGTTGGCCGTTGGAACTCAAAAATGGCACCATATATTTATGAAACAAAAAATGGTGTACATATTCTTGATCTTGTACAAACACTTAACGATCTTGAAAAAGCACGTGTTGTTTTAAATCGTTCAAAAAACGTTTTATTTGTTGGAACACGTCCACAGATTGCTCCAATTATTGAGGCAACAGCCCAGAAATGTAATGGGCACTACGTAAATACACGTTGGGTTGGTGGACTTTTAACAAACTGGAAAACAATGTCTACATGCCTTGAAAAGTTAAATCGTTTAGATCGTCAATTAACTGAAGATGCAAAAGCGCAAGGTTTTTCAAAAAAAGATATTCTTGAACTTAAAAAGCAACGTGAACGCCTTGAAAAATTTTTTGGAGGTTTACGTGGTTTATCAACATTACCAGATCTTGTTGTAATCGTCGGGCAGCCACATGAAAAAAATGCTGTTCAAGAATGTAAAAAATTAGGTATTCCAACAATTACATTACTTGATTCAAATTGTGATCCAACAATGTCAACATATGGGATTACAGCAAATGATGATTCAACACGTTCTGTAGAACTTATTCTTGATTCACTTGTAGGATAAATTCTTTTGAAGATGTAAAAAATTAAAGCTGATGCGTTCGTCAGCTTTAATTTCGATAGGATATAAATATATAACTTAGTTTACATTTAAAAAAAAGCTTCATTTTTATATAAGTTTTGCTATACTTTCAATACGGACAAGTAGCTCAGTTGGATAGAGTATGTGGCTACGAACTACAGTGTCGGGGGTTCGAGTCCCTCCTTGTCTGCTAAAAAACCTAAATAAATTAAAATCAATGTTTTGACTGACTTATACTTTTGTTTCTACTCGATTGATTTTAAGAATTGTTTAATAACGAATCCCGTCAGTTTTTTTAAAAAGTAATGTTTTTTTGAAAAAAACTTGTGTTAATTGATTTAAATCGAGTAAAATATAAGTAGTAGAAAACTGCAGAGATTTTAAAAAATTTGTTTTATACAAATATAGATTTGAGTCGACTGAAATGATGATAGAGAAATTAGGTAAATAGTATGACTATTGCACTTGGAAAAGTTGAAGAAAAGCGCGGATGGTTTGATAACGTAGATGATTGGCTTAAGCGTGATCGTTTCGTATTCGTAGGTTGGTCAGGAATCCTTTTATTCCCATGTGCATACTTTGCAGTTGGTGGATGGTTCACTGGAACAACATTTGTGACTTCATGGTACACACACGGATTAGCAAGTTCATACCTCGAGGGGTGTAACTTCCTTACATCTGCAGTATCAACACCTTCAAACAGTATGGCACACTCACTTCTTCTCCTTTGGGGACCAGAAGCACAGGGTGAATTCACACGTTGGTGCCAACTTGGTGGATTATGGACATTCGTAGCACTTCACGGTGCATTCGGATTAATCGGATTTATGCTTCGTCAATTTGAAATTGCACGTGCAGTACAAATTCGTCCGTACAACGCAATTGCGTTCTCAGCTCCTATTGCTGTATTCGTATCTGTATTCCTTATTTACCCACTTGGACAGTCAGGATGGTTCTTTGCACCTTCATTCGGTGTAGCTGGAATTTTCCGTTTTATCCTTTTCTTCCAAGGGTTCCACAACTGGACACTTAACCCATTCCACATGATGGGTGTAGCTGGAGTACTTGGAGCAGCACTTCTTTGTGCAATTCACGGTGCAACAGTAGAAAACACACTTTTCGAAGATGGTGATGGTTCAAACACATTCCGTGCGTTTAACCCAACTCAAGCTGAAGAGACTTACTCAATGGTAACAGCTAACCGTTTCTGGTCACAGATTTTCGGTGTAGCATTCTCAAACAAGCGTTGGCTTCACTTCTTCATGCTTTTCGTACCTGTAACAGGATTATGGATGTCAGCACTTGGTGTTGTTGGATTAGCATGTAACCTCCGTGCATACGATTTCGTATCGCAAGAGATCCGTGCTGCTGAAGATCCTGAGTTTGAAACATTCTACACAAAGAATATTCTTCTTAACGAAGGTATTCGTGCATGGATGGCAGCTCAAGATCAGCCACATGAAAACCTTGTATTCCCTGAGGAGGTACTTCCACGTGGAAACGCTCTTTAATTCAACACTCGTAGTAGGTGGTCGAGATCAAGAATCTACTGGATTCGCTTGGTGGTCTGGAAACGCCCGTCTTATTAACCTTTCTGGTAAGCTTCTCGGTGCGCACGTAGCACACGCAGGACTTATCGTATTCTGGGCTGGTGCAATGAACCTTTTTGAGGTTGCACACTTCGTACCAGAAAAGCCAATGTATGAGCAAGGACTTATCCTTCTTCCACACCTTGCAACACTTGGATTTGGTGTAGGTCCTGGAGGAGAAGTACTTGATACATTCCCGTACTTCGTATCTGGTGTTCTTCACCTTATTTCATCAGCTGTTTTAGGGTTTGGTGGTGTATACCACTCAATTATTGGACCTGAAACTCTTGAAGAATCGTTCCCATTCTTTGGGTACCTTTGGAAAGATAAGAACAAGATGACAACAATTCTTGGAATTCACCTCGTACTTCTTGGATTTGGATGTTACCTTCTTGTTTGGAAAGCTATGTACTTCGGTGGAGTATACGATACATGGGCACCGGGTGGTGGAGATGTACGTGTAATTAACTACCCTACATACGACCCATCTGTAATTTTCGGATACCTTCTTAAGTCACCTTTCGGTGGAGATGGTTGGATTATTAGTGTAGATAACATGGAAGATGTAATCGGTGGTCACCTTTGGGTTGGAACTATCGAAATCCTCGGTGGATTCTGGCACATTTTCACTAAGCCATTCGCATGGGCACGTCGTGCACTTGTATGGTCTGGTGAAGCATACCTTTCATACAGTCTTGCATCTGTGTCAGCAATGGCATGGGTAGCAGCAGTAATGGTATGGTTTAACAATACTGTATACCCTTCTGAATTCTTTGGACCAACTGGACCAGAGGCTTCACAAGCGCAAGCATTTACATTCCTTGTACGTGACCAGCGTTTAGGAGCAAACATTGCTTCTGCACAAGGTCCAACTGGATTAGGTAAGTACCTTATGCGTTCACCAACTGGAGAGATTATCTTCGGTGGAGAAACTATGCGTTTCTGGGATATGCGTGCACCATGGACTGAGCCACTTCGTGGACCAAACGGACTTGATCTTACTAAGCTTAAGAACGATATTCAGCCATGGCAAGAGCGTCGTTCTGCTGAGTACATGACTCACGCGCCTTTAGGATCACTTAACTCTGTAGGTGGTGTAGCAACTGAGATTAACTCAACAAACTTCGTAAACCCACGTAGTTGGCTTGCAACTTCACACTGGGTTTTAGCGTTCTTCTTCTTCGTAGGACACCTTTGGCACGCAGGTCGTGCACGTGCAGCTGCTGCAGGGTTTGAAAAAGGAATCGATCGTGATACTGAGCCAGTGCTTTCAATGCGTCCGCTTGACTAATTATAAACAGTTTTAAAGCTTATATTTTTAAGCTTTAATTCTTTATAGTTACACATAAAGACAATTATAGGCTGCCTTATTTGTTTAAGGCAGCTCACAGTACTTACTCTTTTTTTATAATTTTAAAATTTATGATGGAGCGGAGAAAATCAACAAGGTTCATTGTTATTTTTCGTACTGAACAAGAAGCACGCTCCTAAAAAGCTTGTTCCCGAACAATTATTGTATTTTTCGGTTTATAACTACTTAATTTACTATTATTTACTATGGATCCAGCAGATGTATACCGTACTTTACGAAACGACGTGCGCCATTTGTTAAAGCCCATGAATGAAAAATCTTGGTTCTTACATAATGGTACCAAATTTATGAAGATCTCTGATTCCCTTGCGATCCCCCAGCAACAATTTAGTATGATGGGCATTTCATTTGACGAAAATGGAAGTTCAGCACAAGTTGATTTCACGAAATTCTGTAAGTTCTTAAATGTTTCTGACAATGCACGTACTTTGAATTTAGACAATATTGCAGCCAAAACCAAGGATTTGCGTGAACTACGCTTCGAATGTCTTTCGCTTAAAAATGAAATTGCTCAAATGAAGAGTAATTTCACGGAACAAGAAACTAAGTTCAAAGTGTTTGAAACTCAGAGTAATCAATCGGAAGCTACAATTTCAAAATCACTTGAAATGATTGAGACTTTAGAAGCCCAACTTCAAACAAAAGACCTTCAACTTGAGGCCAAAAATCAA
>VIBC01000024.1:0-15726 GCA_009618255.1 Ostreococcus sp. SAG11 | reverse complement strand
AGAGCGCGTTGAAGGAGGCTCGAGCGGAGATCGAAACGCTTCGCGCGCAGCTCGCCGACATGGAAGCTCGCATGGATGAAGAGGTGGAGCGTTCGCGCCTGGCCGCGGACGAAATGGAACGTCGCTTGGCCGACGCCGACAAACGTGCGAGTGAACTTCATGATGAGTTGCGACGTGAACGCGAGAGCGCCGCCAAAACGCTCGAAGAGATAACACGCGAACGCGACGAATTGACGGCGAAGTTGAGAGCAGCGCAAACCGCCGCGTCCAGCGCTTCCAGCGAGGCCTCGAACGATAAAATGAACGCTCAACTGGCGCAACTGGAACGCGAGTTGCAGCTTGCGAAAGATGACATCGATTTGGAGCGTCAACAGATTCGCGAAGAAGCCGCCGCCGAGATTCAAAGTCTAACTGAGCGAGCGGCGCAAGAGTTAGCGGAAGCCGAATCGCGCTTCGCCGCTCAACTGGAAGAGGTCGAAGCGCGATTAGCCGCCGCCGAGATTGCGGCTCGTGACGCTGAATCCAACGCCGAGTCCATCTCAAAGGCCGCCGCCGCGGCCCAGACGGAGGCGAGGTCTTCGACCTCGCCGACGCCCGTGACGGTTGCCGACGCGTCGGCAACCGAGCGGCCCGCCATAGTCTTGGACCCGACCGCTCTCGTGGCGCTGAGTAAAATGAAGCGCGATGAGCTCGTGGCCGAAGCCGAAGCGCGGGGTCTCGATTCGACCGGTGTCGCCGCTGAACTTCGAAATCGTCTGCGAGACGCCAGAGCGATTGAAAAACGCGCCTTCACGCAGAAACGTCGAGCGCAATCGCGAAAGAAACCGACGGGTTACTACCGCGTCATAGCCACCGTCAAGTACGACAACGAATTGTTATCCGCGGCGGACGACATCATGGCGGAATTCGGTGAAATCAACCGCGTCGGCGTCGAGAAACTCTTCGCCAAACTCTTCGACGGCGCCGGCGTCACGGAAGTCGAGCTCAGAACCATGGACATGCTCCTCGTCGGAGGCAGCGGACGATACGAATACATCCTCACCGATCCCGCCGTCGCCCATCTCCAGCCGAGACTCGACGCCGTGCGCGCGATCCAAGCCCGAAACGTCGGCTTCACGAGGTCCACATCTCAATACACCGTCGAGGACGGCGTCAAATACGACGACGGACTCCTCTCCTTCGCGCGATCCATCGCCACCACCGCCCAATCCGTGGACGTCATTCGCGCCGAGATCGTCTTCAACACCGCCTTGGACGGCGGCCGCGTCACCGACGCCGAGATCGCCACCCTCGAGCGCGTGCTCTCGAGCCGAGACGAGTTTCCCTTGGACGCAGACGCGCGCGCCTGGTTCGAGCGCGCGCTCGAGCGCGTCAAATCCGAGCGATGACTCCGCAGTCGCCGTTCGCAAGATTATTAATCACTCTCTCTCTTTTCATCAACGTCCGACCAATGCGCGCCTTCGATCCATCGACGCGCCCATTCCCCTCATCCACCGACGCGTCCGCGTCCGACGGTGCGAACGCGCTCGACGCGAAAGAACATTTTTTTGCACCTTTTCACGCGCGCGTCATCCGCGACGCCACCTCGCGCATCGCGAACGCGTCGTCATGATGATGATGACTCAGCAGCGCGCGGTGTGCGCCCATCGCGCCCATCGCGCGCGACCTCGACGATCGACGACGCGACGCGCGTCGAACGCCGACGATGTGCGATGGGAGACGAAGACGAACGAATTCGCGAGCGAACGCGTGCTCGAGTCGTGTCTCGGCGCGATGGCGTCCGGGGACGCCGACGCGCTCGAGGCGTGTCTCTTGGAGGCGGACGCCGCGCTCGAGTCCGCGGAGACGTCGATGAAGACGATCGAGGCGCTTCGCGCGCGACCGGAGGTTTCTGGAGACGCGTTTTGGACGCAGAAATTGAAAGAATTGAGCGCGGAGCGCGTGTTCGAGGATTGCATGACGGCGGTGATGCGCGGGGACGCCGACGAAATCGAAGCGTGCGTGTTAGACGCCGAAAACGATGAATTATTGCGCGAATAAGGAGTAGTGCGCGCGTGTGCTACAGTGCTGTAATTCTCACGCGTGTTTGTGTGTTCACGCGCGCGCGCGTCGGACGGGCGTCGGCGTTCCCATAGTTTCGCGTCCCCAGAGTTTCGCGCGCGCGTCCGCGAGCTCGACTCATGTCCCCGAGCGTCGTCGCTCGACGCGTCGTCCTCGTCACTCAACGCGCGGCTCCCATGACGCGAACGCGAGATCCCGCGACGACGCGCGCGTCCGCGTCTCGTCGCATCGCGGGCGTGCGCGAGCTCGCGACGACGCACGATGTGTTTTTGTTGGACCAGTTCGGCGTCCTTCACGACGGTCGAGAGGCGTACGCGGACGCGGTGACGTGCGTGCGCGAGTTGAAAAGACTCGGGAAAGAGGTGTACGTGCTCTCGAACTCGTCTCGGCGACGAGACGGGACGATCGCGAGACTCGAGGAGATGGGGTTCGACGGGGACGCGTTCGCGGGCGCGACGACGAGCGGCGAGACGACGGCGCGGTTTCTCGAGCGCGAGGCGTCGTCGTCGTCGACGACGTCGCGTGAGATCGGAAAAGGCGAGTGTTTCGATAGGTTACGGAATATAATACGCGAGGCGAGGGTGGGTGGCCGAAAACCGGCGTTCGCGCACGCGACGTGGGACGCGCGCGGCGCCGTCGCGCTCGGCGAGACGGTTTCCGAGGCGTACGAAATCATCCCACCGCCGTTCACGGCGACGACGATGGATGCGGTGGATTTCGTCCTGGCGCACGGTATGGAGGCGTTCGGCAGAGGAGACGGCGCGGCGCCGACGCCGGCGTCTGTGGAGGATTTACGAGCGCTCGCGCGCGCGGCGGCGGCGCGGAAAATTCCATTGTGCGTGGCGAATCCGGACGTCGAGACGGTGTCGGGAAGCGAACTGATCGCGATGCCCGGCGCGCTCGCGATGTGGTACGCCGAGGCGTTCGCGGAGGCGCATCCGGGGGAAGACGCGAGCGGGCATGTGTGCGAGATGGGAAAACCGGACGCTGTCGCCTACGACGCGTTGCTCGGCGAATTCGGCGTCGACGCCGGCGGAAAAATCGTCGCCGTGGGTGATTCGCTCGCGCACGACATCGCGGGGGGCGAACGCGCGGGTCTCGACACCGTCTTCGTGTGCGGCACGGGGATACACGTCGACGACGTTCGACGCGCGAAGGAGAGCGAGGACGAGGGCGAGGCGTTGCGGCGACTGTACGCCGCGCGCGGCGCGACGCCGACGTACGTCGTCGAAAAATTGCGGTGGTGATGAGACGTAGCGTTAGCCGTTGTGTTACAAAAAATGTTTTATTTGTGACTTCGTTCAATGTCGAGTCATGTTTGTGATGTATACTGAGGATGGCGTCGATTCCGCGCGCGATGAATGTCGTCATGCGGGACGCGCGATGGAGATGTTTCGACGCATTCGTCGCGTTTACGCGGCGCCGTCGACGGGTTCCGGAACGACGAGCTCCATGGAGTACGCGCTTCCGCCGTGCTTGGATTCGTCGAGACCGAGGTTTTCTTCCTCGACGCTGGTGCGGAGCAAGTTTAGCTTCTTCATCAAGAAGAAGAAGCCGCCGAGCATCGTGCCGACCCACGCGGTGATGACGAGGATGCCGACGATTTGCGCGCCGAGAAGTTTACCATTACCACCGTAGAAGACGCCAGCCGGCTCGTAGCCGTTGCGTGCGGTGCCAAAGACTTCTGCGACATACTCCTTCTTGGCCATGAAACCGACCCATAGAACGCCAAAGGCGCCGCAGAAGCCGTGCATCGGCGCCGCTTCGAGCGGATCATCGATTTGCAACTTGAGCAAGAGCTTGGAGGAGAAGTGGATGACGAGAGCGCTCAACGCGCCACAAATTGGTGCCGCCCACGGTTCGGTGGTGGAGCAACCGGCGGTGATGCCGACGAGACCGGCGAGGCAGCCGTTGCACACGGCGATCAAGTCCCAGACGTGGTACAAGTAGTAGTTCAACGCCATGGCGCCGACGCCTCCGCCCGCGGCGGAGAGCGTCGTCGTGACGGCGGTACGCGCGATAACGCGAGCGTTATCGGAGGCAGCATCGTTATACGAGACAAGGGCGAGCTGCGAGCCCGGGTTGAAGCCGTACCAACCGAGCCAGAGAATGAAGGTACCGAGAACGACGAGCGGGGCGGAGTGACCCGGCATCGGGTTGACGCGACCGTCCGGCGCGAATCGACCGGTGCGCGGTCCGACGATGGCGGCGCCGACCAAACCAGCGACGCCACCAGTCATGTGCACGATGCCAGATCCGGCGAAATCGAGCATGCCACTGCCGGCGAGAAGAGATCCACCCCCGTCACCCGTTGCACTCCGCCACGGACCGAGCCAGCCCTCTCCGGACCAGCCCCAGTGCACGACGACCGGGTAGACGAACGCGCAGAGAAAGAAGGAGTAGCCGAGGTACGCCTCAAACTTGGTGCGTTCCGCGACGGAGCCCGACACGATCGTCGTCGCCGCAGCGGAAAACGACCACTGGAACAAATACATCGCGATATCCTTTTGCGTCGAGACCCCCTTCATCGCAAAGTTGCCGCTACCGATGAACGAGTTCATCCCAGTTCCGTCGCTGGGCTTACCAAAAGCAAAGCCGTAGCCCAGATAAAACCACGCCAACGCGCCAACGCACGCGTCGAGCACGTTTTTAATCAAAATATTCTTCGTGTTCTTGCTTCGCACCGATCCAGCGCATAACATCGCAAAACCGGCTTGCATGAAGAACACCAAGTACGCTGAACTCAGTAAAAAGTTCGCATCGAGGTTCTTGTACAACGACTGAATTTCGTTTCCAGTCTCTGCGCGCGGGTCGAGATTCGAAATCCATCCGTCAGTCACTCGTCGTCTCGTCTCTCTCTCTCGCGAGCGACCACACCCCAGACTCAAGTCCATATGAGCAAATAGTCTCCCGCGACGTTTCACCCGGTCGACGCGTCGTCGTCGTCCGGTCGACGGCCCGTCGTCGTCCGCGCGACGACCGCGCGACGACGACGCGACGACGCTCGCGCGAACGCGACCCCCCAAAAAACATCCCACACATGCCTCTCGCGCCTTCGCGCGTCTCCGCGTCTCCCGCGTCGCGGTCGCGCGCGTCCCCGAACATCCAAATCGCATTCCCGCGCGAATGCGCGAACGCGCGCGCTCGGATGCGCGCGCGCGCGCTCGCGGTCGAGACGAGCTCGCGACGCGTACCGGTGAGCGACGACATGACGATATCGAAGAGAAAAAAATACCCGCGCGCGCGCGTGCGTTCGTTCGTTCGCGCGTCGCGTTCGTTCGCGCGCGCGCGTGTGTGACGACGACGACCGCGCGAGAGGGGAACCGAAAGGGCCGGTCGGTGGACGGGGGCACCGAGACGCGATGGATGTGTCGTCGTCGTCCACAGTCATATACATCGATACACTACGAGGTACCCAGATGTCCGACCGACAGATACATAAAAAAACAAAACCCTCAAAAGGTGCCGAGGTGAAAAAAAACGCGTCTGTGGTGCCTGCCTCTCTCTGTGTGTATTTCACGAGTCATGACTCACGAATAGTCCCCATATCGAGGTGATGTCGACCGGCGTTTCGTGTCGTGTGTCGACCCGTCGAGGCGGGGCTCTTGGAGTCCCCCTCGTGGTGAGTCATGACCCTCGGATTGTGATCATGCGTGTGATTACTAATACGCGCGACGAGGCGTTCGCGCGCGCGTCGGTCGTGCGTCTGATGTCATTATTCATTCATTCATGAATTCGTGTTATCCTATGCGTATTCGGTCGCGAGCTCGATGTCGGTGGCGTCGCCGGCTTTGAAACCAATCTTGACGAGATTGGCGCCGAATCTGCGCGCGCCGTCGAACGCCCACCGCACGGCGTCGTGCGCGCGATCGAGAAGGGCGGCGGTGGGAACGCGCGCGCAGGTGATGGTGATGCGAACGGCACCGTCGGCGTCGGTGGTTTTGCGGAGGGAGAGGCGGTCGTCGTCGCACGCGCCTCGCGCGCGCGCGTCGAGGAGACTGAGCGTCGCGGCTCGGATGAGTTTGACGTCTTTTTTGGAGACGTCGTAGGCTTTAATCTTGAGCTCGGTTTCGAAGGTGTGTTCACCGCCGTCGGGATGGACGACGTCGTCGTCGTCGTCGTCGGATGATGATGATGATGATGACGACGACGATTTCGATTTCGAGGCGTCGCGTCCCGCCGACGAAGACTTGGCCGTCTTCTTCTTCGAGGACGACGGTCTCGACGCGTCGTCTTTGACCTCTTTCACCGCGGAATCCCACGTCGTCGGATTTTCACCCGGCGGCGCGGGCGGCGCCGGAGGCACCGACCCCGTCGCCACGCGTCCCGCCGCCTCGGCCGCCGCGCTCAACGCCCCAGCGACGCTATTCTCATTCCCATTCTTGACGTTCACCTTTTCTGCATCCGCCATGAGATTTTTCAAAGCCTTATCCGCGCTCGCCTGCACTTTCGCCGCCGCTTTCGCGAGCGCGACTTTTTCCTTGACGGCTTTCTCCGCCTCGCGTTCCGCCTGGATTCTCGCCGTCGACGCGTCTCTGGCTTCGGCGCGCGCGGCGAGAATCTGCAACTTGGCTTGTTCCACCACGCGCTTCTCCGTATCCTCCTGTTCCTCGGCCGAACGTGCCGTCTCTTCCTCGAGCGCGCGTTCGGCCTCGGCGCGCGCCTTGGTCTCCTTGACCAACGCCTTTTTAAACTCGCGCACCAACCCTTTGAGTTTGGACACTGAGCTCGCCGTCTTTTTTAAATCCGCATCGTCCTCCATCCCCTTGGCGGAGAGTTCCTCTAATTTCCGCTGCGCCTTCATCGCCTCCTGTCGCCACGCCTCGGCGGATTTGTGTTCCGCCTTGGCGAACGCCTCGACGACTTTCTTTTTGCTCTTCCCTTGGAAATCCTCCTCGCGAGGCGTCGGCGTCGCGCGAAGCGTCGTCGCGTCTTCGTCGCCTCCTCTCGGCGGTGCCGTGGAATCTAAACGCACCGACGCGTCGTCAACGTACACACCCGTATCGACGTCACCCTTGCCTCGGATCGGATCCCACGTCGCGTCCGCGGCGTCCGTGCCCGTCCATTCGTTGGCGCCCCAACTCGATCCGAGTCGCGCCAGTCGACGCGGCGCCGACGATAGCGCCTTGGCCGCCGCGTCGACGATGGACGCCTTCAACACCGATCCCAATCGCGCCTCTCGCGCCTCTCGCGTCGCGTTGGCGTCATCGGCGCTCGGAGACGTCACCAGGCTCGCGTCGCTCGAGTTCACCATCACCGTGACGTTGAGCGCGTCCGAGTCGAGTCGAAACGACTTCCCGTCCAACGCGTCGGTAACGTTCATCACCACGCGCACTATTTGTTTTAACACGTCCGCGAGTGTCGCTCCCGGGAGCATCTGCACGCCGAGCGCGGAGCCGTCGGCGGCGGTCACCGTCGTCGTCGTCGTCGTCCGTCCCGTCGGCGCCGCGCCCAGGCTCGCCGCGCCCAGGCTCGCGCGCACCCACGGCGCGTCGCCTCCCTCAAAGGCTGGTTTCGCGTCTTCGACCGCGTTCGTGACGTCCTGACCGGTTTCATCGACCAATTCGGAGGGTGAGAGGTCGGCCATGTCCGCGTCCTTCGTCTGCTTCGCGGCGGCGGCGGAGCTCTTCGGGCGCATGCGCGCCACGTCGGACGACGGTTTCGCGGACGACGATCCTCCCGTCCACAGTTCCTCGACGTTGTTCCATTTCTTCATCACCTCCTCGTGCGCCTGCGCGTCGTCGTCTGCGGGTAATAAATCCTCTGGCGCGAGGGATCGGGACTCGTCCGCGCCCGTCTTGGCGGCGACAGCGCGCGACGTCTTTTCCTCGCGTGTCGAGTGTCGCTCCACCACCATCAACGCGCGCATGAGTTTATTCAACGTCGCTTCGAGCGCGCGCACGCGTCCGTTCGTCGTCGTCAACGCCGCGAGTTCGTCGTCGATGTCTTCGCTCAGCGCGCGCACGCGAGCGCGTCCATCCTGAGCCTTGGCGTACGCGAGCTTTTGAAGCGCCACCTCCATGACGGTGAGTTTCAGCCGTAAATCTTTGGACACGGTGGCGTGCCACTGACGCACGGCTTCGACGCCGAGTTTAATCTCGTCTCGCGCCCTCGCGCCGGCGATACCCTTGGATTTGAGAATGGCGTAAATCTCTTCGAGACGTTCGGCGTAATTATCGGCGTCCGTCTTGATTTTCTCGTGCCATTCCTGCGTGTTCTCGTACTCTTCGAATCGTTCGCGCGCTTTATGCACCATGGCCTCCGGTCGGTCGTTGAGAGCGTCGTATTCGGATTCCTCGGCGGCGGTCGCGCCGTCGCCGCCGCGTCGACGTCGATGTCGACGTTTGGGCGGCGCGCGCGCGGACGACGACGACGACGAAGACGACGACGACGACGAAGACGCGCCGCGCGGATGCACAGCTTCGATCTCGACGCCGTCTGACGGGTCTGAGGGTTCGACGTCCAACTCTTCGACGTCCATCTCTTTCTTTTCGTCGTCCTTCTCGTCCTCTTCGTCCTCGGCGCTCGGTAACCGCTGATTGGGCAACCGTCTCACTTTTTCCGCCACCGTGTTCATCTCGCGCTCCTTCTCGGTCATCGGCGCTGGGGGTAAAAAGCTCGGATCTTCCCCTCGAGTCTGCGTCGACGTCAGACTCACGTCGCCGCTCTCGCTCGACGCTCGCAACTGTCGCATCATGGCTTGTAAACGCTCCCCGTACCGACGATCGAGCTCGTCGATCAATTTCGATTGGTCTAATCTATCCGGTTGCGCAAAATAATCGAAACGTTCGTTCGTGGCGTACGGCGATTGTCTCGCGTTCGGCGACGGCGTGTACAGCGCGCTGTCCACGCCTCCACCGTCCGCGCCCCTCGCGCGATAGGCGCCGGCGCTCGTCCACGCGTCGGCGCCGTTTCTCACGAAATCCATCCCAGACGTCCTCATCGCCGCGTTGTCGCTCAATCCAACGAACGCTAATCCACCCGCGATCATCACACTTACGATGCACACCGACACGGCGCCGACACACAGCATGGCTGAGGTTAAAAATTGATCCCTGTGCGGCCCGACTCTCGAACCGCCGCTCGCGCGTTCCTCCGCGCGCGCGCGTCTCAGCCACGCGTACTCCTCCACGTCTCTTCCCTCCCCGCGCATCTGCGTCCCATACGTTCGTCCATCGCGTCCACGCGACGAAACCCCGCGATACTCATTCTCAAAGACCTCGTCTCCGGTCGCCCGCGTCGTCGCGCGTCCCGCGCGATCGCCGCCCTTCCCGCTCGCCGTCTTCGTCTCCCTCCCCCGCGTCGCCCGATCGCGCGCGCGCTCGTCTCGAACGCCGCGACTCGTCGACGCGTCCAACGAGCGTTCACGACGCGCGGTATCGCTCGATCTCGCGCCGTCTCGCGCGCGTCGAGACGAAAACATGGCGACGCGCCGCGAGATGGTGTTGAGCCGTCCCGCGACGAATGCCGTCGAGCGCTCGTCGACGCGGCGTGGGTGAGACGGTCGGAGACGCGCGATGCGATGCGAAGGTGGTGATCGCGCGCGACGCGGACGCGGAGGTCGATCGCGCGCGGCGGCGGCGTCTGACGCGACGGCGAGCGATCGACCGCGACGCGCGGGGATTCCAAGACGTTGGTATGCGTTGGTTCGTATTTTGATAAGGTTCTCACTTCTTAGTACACGTATCGAATGTCTGTTACTAGTTTATATATAGGGTTTAGTAACATATGTACGGACTATCGATACGTATACTGTACCCTTATTCATAGATGTGAATATATCGAGAGACGATACTCGTCGCGCCCATCGCGCGCGCCCATCGCGCGCGCCCATCGCGCGCTCGACGTCAGCGAGCGACGCTCGAGGACGGCGTCAACGCGCGAACGCGTCCTCTCGCGTCTTTCGCGCGGTCGTTCGCGTCGCGAATCTCCTCGACGCGTTCGTGAACGCGTCGACGCTCGATGACGCGCGATTCGATCGCGCGCGCGCCCATCGCGCGCTCGACGCCGACTCGCGCGCGTCGCGAACGCGCGCGTCGTCGAAACGTCCACGGTGACGATCGTCGTCGAACGCGCGTCGACGCGCGCGCGTCGGCGGACGAGGGACGACGAGACGACGATCGGCGCCGCGCGCTCGGGCAGTTGGCGCCGGAGCGCGCGCGCGACGACGCGACGCGCTCGGGACGCGCGCGATTGGCGTCCGTGAGCGCGTCGACGCGCGCGAGGGAGCGACCGCGAGATGTTCGCGCGACCGCGACGGAGAGCGGGATGGGGACGGCGCTCGCGGCGTTCGCGGCGTTCGCGGCGGCGACGACGACGGCGACGGTGAGTCGGTTGGAGACGCGCGAGCGTCGAATGCGCGAGGTGATGGAGAGGAGGGCGGCGATGCGTCGACAGTTTGAGCGCGAGGCTCGAACGCGCGAGGCGAGGGCGAGGGCGGAGGTGGAGGCGGCGGAGGCGCGCGAAGGAGAAGGAGAAGGAGAAGGCGCGCGAATCGAAGCGGCGAGACCCGCGGCGACGAGACCCGCGACGGCGCGAACGACGTCGACGCACGCGAAGAGGGCGGTCTGGAGGTATTATCCGCCCGGGTACGACGACCCGTACCCGCCCGTGCCGAGCGCGGCGCGGAAACCGAGACCGAGCGAACGCAAACGGGGCGTTCGCAAGGAACAACGCGCAAAATATTTCACCCTCGTCGGGTCGAAGCGTCACGGCAACTCTCCGCGCGCGAGAGACGAAGCGATCGCGGAGTTCGAACGTCGATGCGCGTCGGAAGACCCGTCCGATCGATTGTTCGACACGTCGCGAGGCGCCGCCGACGTCGCCGTGTACGGCGTCGCGTGTCGCGCGCTGTGGGAAGAGCGTTCTCTGGACGCCCTCGCCGGCGCGGGCGCGTTCAGCGATGTCTTCTTGACGCACCACCGCAACGACGTCTCGACACGCGCGTTCGGTGACGGCGATGCGGTGTTTAAGTGTTCGAATCCGTTCCCGGGATCCATCAACGGACGATCCGCCGGAGAGGGCTATCACATGGGTTCCGTCGAGGCGCGCACGCTCGCGAGCGTCCCTCAACATCCAGCCATCGTTCGCCTGTACGCGGCGTTCCTAGAGAAATCCCGCAATGAGAGTTATCTCTTACTCTCCGCCGCGGGCGACGACGCGCACTCGATGCGCGAGCGAGGCGAGTTGACGCCGAGACAGACGCGCGCGGCGCTTCGGCGCGTCTTGCACGGCGTCGCGCACTGTCACGATCACGGCGTCGTGCATCGCGACATCAAGGCTGGGAACGTGTTGATGACGAAGGATAATACGTACACGAGCGGTTTCGACGCGACTCTGATCGATTTTGGCGTGGCGAAACAGGCGATTCTTCCGGATAGGTACTCGTGCGATGTCTACGGGACGCCGGGGTACCAAGCGCCCGAGATGCTTCTGAGCGACATGGTCGGCGTCTCGCACGAGGTATACGCCAAGGTGGACGTCTTCGCGTTTGGTGTCGCTGCGTTTTTCATGTGCGTCGGGAGAGAATTGTTCAGTGACGACGAGTGGACGTCCTCGCCGAATAAACCCGAGGCGGAGGCCAAGGTGAAGCGACGCGCCATGGCGTTTTGGAAGAAATCAGGTCGCGCGGACGAAGAGGAGGACGAGGACGAGGACGCGAGCGACGGGGCGGTGTTGGCATCGATGCTGAGGTACGCGGACATGAACATGACGCCCGCGCACGAGAGATGGTTTGGAGAAATGTTCGGCGACGACGCGGCGGCGAGAGACGCGGAGCCGACGACGACGACGCTCGCCGAGTACGTCGCGGAGCGCGTGAGCGAGTCACAACCGCGCGCGTTCGCTGAACTCATCGCCCAGTGTCTCGCCTACGATCCAGCGCGTCGTCCGACGGCGAACGAAGCGCTCGCGTGGAAAGGCGCGTGGAGATACGTCGTCGACGACGCCGACATCGAGGCGCACTGTCGACGCGCGGGCGTGCGAGACGTGTGTTTCATACCAGCCGCGCGATGAGACGGCGCCGAGCGTTGTGATGTATATGTATGCGTGCTTGAATGAATGAATGAATGAATGAATGAATGAATGCGCAATTAAAATAACCCTCTATACGTCTGTACCGCTTTAAAAATACTTTGAACCAAAGACTTGCTCGTCGAATTTCACCTTGAACGCCTCGCGAGGCGCGGGACGAATCACATTCACCCCATCCTCCGCCACGGACTCGCGATCGAGTCTCGGGTGATACGGCGGTTGTAACGTTGCCAACTGCGCCGGCGTCATCCCCTCCGTCCACGATTCCGGCCACCCACCGTTCTCGGCGTACCCTCGTCCGTACGCGCTCGTCGCCGGCGCGAATCGATAAATCAACGTTTGTCGCTCTTCCTCCCCTCTCCACGCCAACGTCCCGTGCGTCGTCGCCTCACTAAACAACACAACATCCCCCGCGTTCAAAACCGGCGAATACCCGTGCTCCTGCGCCGTCTCGTACCCCTTGACGCTCTTCGGCGCGGGAAACGCGCTCTTGTGCGACCCGCGCACGACGACAAACCCTCCCTCCCCCTCCTTCACCGGCGTCAGCGCCACCGTCACCGCCAACAGCTCACAACGCATCTCCCCATCGTGCACCGCGTATCCCAACGGCCAATTCCGCTTCCCATCGTCCGTCATCGCCCCTCCGTGCATCTCGAACCCCTCCGCCCCCGGCGCCTGCTGAATCAGTAAAGGATTATGATCCAATCGATACCCCGGCCCGAGCAGTTCGTGCAGGTACGGCGCCAGTCTCGGATGGCTCAGCACCTCTCTGAATTTTTCCCTCTCCCCTTTCGGCCATCCCAGGAACCCCGCGACGTCGCGTCGACCCGTGACGCCGTCTCCGCTCAGCGGCCCATTCGCGCGGGTCAATCGAAGCGCGCCCGTGCGCTCCGCCTTGACGGACGAATCCACGCGCGCGTCGATCGCGTCGCGCATCGCCGCGACGTCGGTCGACGAGAAGACATTTCTCAGTATCAAAAACCCGTTCGTGTCGAACCAGAAACGCTCGTCGTCGGACATCGCGCGCGAAGACGCGCGCAGCGCGGGGGCGTCGTGACACCACCGCGCGCGCGCGCCTCCGTCGAACGGTGCCGACGACGGGCGCGGACGCGCGGAGACGTCGAGCGCGAGATTAAAAAATAACGCGCGTCGTCCGGCGACGCGCTCGAGCGCGCGCGCGATGGGTCGCATGACGACGCGCGCGATGTGACGACGCGCGGGATGGATGGATGGATGGATGACGTTTCACCGTGGACACGGTGGCCGTGCGTGTACGTATTCTGTAGTGTATACGCCTATCATGGACGTGGTGTGTGTGCTAGGGTTTGCGTGTGCTAAAAAGCGACCGTTGCGCGCGCGACGACCGCACACGCGCGCGCGCGACGACGACGCGCGCGAGAGACCGGTCCCGAGAAAGCATGGGCACCGGACGAAACCGCGCGCCCGTCGCGTCGTCGGCGTCGACCGCGACGTCGTCGTCTCGCGATGCCGTGATCTCGCGTCGCGATCATCATCATCATGCATCGGACGACGCCCTCGACGCGTTCCTGCGATTCGCCGCGCGCGCCAAGACGACGCTCGCGAGCGCGGACGGGAAGGATAAAGTGCTGAGCTTTTGTCAGTACGCGTGCATGTTCGTCGGCGGGGGGGTGGATGGACGAGCGACGCGCGCGCAGAAATCTCTGGCGGCGAGTCGGAAACCGTTTCGACTGTGGAAACCCGTGGAGGCGGCGATGCCGCTGTTGGAGGCGCGCAAGCGGCGGAAATCGTTGGGCGTGACGTCCGCGGATCGTGCGGCGCACGTGTTGCGAGCGCTGGGGATGTGCGCGTACTTTGGATTCGATCACGTGGTGTGGGCGACGCAGGCGGGCGTCGTCGCCGACGAGTCCAAGACGCTCGGTGAGTACGCGCAAAAGGTGAGCTACTGGGGATGGTTCGTCGGAAGCGCGAGTGGGTTGTTTTTAAACACGGCCGAGTTGAACGCGCTGTTGGACGCGATGCGCGAGAAGGGGTTCGCGAGGCCGGAGGGGGACGACGCCGACGCCGACGCCGAGGAGACGAACGAGGAGGAGCGCGAGCGACGAGACGCGGAGAGAGAGGAGATTCGACAGCGCGCGAGAAAAGTTTTCGTCGGTCTGATCACGAACAGCGCGCAGACGGTGTTGGCGATGGCGCTCTTAGGACGGGTGAAGATGTCCAAGCGTAAAATCGGCGCGTTGGGCATGTTTCTCTCCGCCGTGCACGTGGCGTCCATTCTACCGCCCGCGATTCCACCGGCCAAGGAGAAGACGGTGTGAGCGAGTTTCGCGACGGTGCGCGTGACGTCTCGACGGTGCGGGCGCCGTCTCGAAGCGCGCGAGTCGCCGCGGCGAGGCGCGACGCGTACAACAAATCAGAATGTCACAACTACAAGAGTTTTTTGTTTCTTCGCACGAATCATCCATCCCTGGCGCGTCGTCGAATAACTCATCCATCGTTCGTTTCGAATCCTCTCGAGTCCCACCCACGCTCACTTTTCGGGCGTAAAGGCGAGATTCCAAAACCCCTTCGGCGCCGGTTCCGGCGCCCACTTCGCGCGGTGTCGCGAATTCGCGATCACATTCTCGCGCGGCGGCGCGTGCGTGCACTTGATGGTCGAACGATCTTTCCCCGGCATCATCGCGTCGTAAAACGTCTGACAATCCGGACACACGTACGCGTCGAGAAGCTCGCGCTCGCTCTTCTTGCGCACGACGTCTCGATACTTGGTCGCCCGTCGACGCGCGTTCCCGGCGTCGTCGAACACAGCGTTCGGCGAACGAGGCGCGTTGTCGGACAGACACTTATTCTTGCGAACTTTGTTGTCGCCGTTTTCGCGCGACGGCGACGACGCGGGCGCGTTTTTCGAATCGAGAAAGATTCGATCCAGCGGCGGCGCCTCGCCCGCGCGTCGTCTCGGCGCCTCGTTCGCGGCGTCGGCGAGATTCTCACGCGCGTGCGGACGCTCGCTGTCGCCCTGCGCGGACGTCCGTCGCGCGCGCGCATCATCGCCACCACCACCGTCGTCGTCGTCGTTCCGTCTCTTTTGCGTCGCCCCCCACAACTCATCCTCGTACTCGACGCCTTCGTCTCGCGCGTCCTCGCGTCGCTCGACGCGTCTAAACCCATCCCTCGCCTCGACATCGACCCGTCGTCGCGCGGTCGCCTCACATTTCTCCCGAGCATCGCCCTCGCGCGCGCGTCGCGCGAATTTCTCCCTCCCTCGACGCTCGTCCTCGTCGTCGTCTCTAAAAATCTCCAGTCGTCCCCGCCGCGTCGCCGCGTCGCCGTCGACTCCGTCCAACGCCCTCCTCCCCCCACTCGTCCCCTCTCGCCGTTCATCCCTCCCCCTCCTCCCCCCGCGTCCCACCCTCGTCGTCGTCGTCGTCCCCTCGACGTCCTTCCCACCCATCTTCCTATACAACGCCTCGTAATGTTCGGCGCGTTTCCTATACTTGCGACACGCCTCTCTGTACAACGTCGTCTCCCGTCTCGCCAATTCCACCCCCTCTCCCTCCCTCTCCTCGTCCGCTCCTCGCCGAATCATCTCCCTCCCGAGTTTTTCATTCAATCGCTCGATCTCTCGTCTCGCTCGCGTCAACGCTTGCGTCGTCT
>VIBC01000023.1:0-16260 GCA_009618255.1 Ostreococcus sp. SAG11 | reverse complement strand
AATAATAAAGATAATAAAATGAGGAAGGTCAACAACAATGATAATACTAATAATAATGATGATAATAACAACAAGGATGAAAAAATTACCATGGTGATCCCAAGTGATCATGATATTAAAGAAAAATCATTGTCATTAAAACCGACGATGTTGGAAACAATGGGTGCAATTATTGGACTTGCTGGTGGATTGATTATGCTTGGCGATGTTGGAACTAGCCATAATAACATCAACAATAATTATAATAATAATAATAATAATGCATCAAGTATCAATAATACAAATGTTGTAACTGTAAATGATAATACTGCAACATCCTCTGTAACAAATGTTAAACAAGTAACTATTGAAGGTGATATGATGGCACTTGCTGGTGCTGCAACTATGTGTGTTTATTTACTCGTTGGTCAATCGTTAAGAAAATGGGCTCCAATATGGTTATATATGACACCAGTAGCTTTTTTTGCTGCTTGGACATGCACTTTTGCTTCAGTATTAATGGAAAATACAACATTTATAGGCCTTACCGCTAAATCTGTTTTTGGATTTTTTGCATTGCAATACATTATAATTGCATTTTATCTTGGTGGTGGTGCTGGTGTAGGTGGGCATACTTTGGTAAATACATTATTACGATATTTATCACCATTATTTGTTTCTACCGCATTGTTGATGGAACCATTAGTTGGATCTATTTTAGGCGCGATTGTAGGCGTACAAGGTATGCCTGGTTTATTTACTTTTTTAGGTTGTCCAGTCGTATTAATTGGTTTAATAATGATTGTATATGGTGAATCAAAGAAAAGTTCATCATGACAAAATAAAATAGAAGATATATATTATGTACTTTTTTTTTCTTCCCCGTCCTCTCCTTTGACGTCCTCCAATTTAGCACCGCATAGCATTATTATTAATACAAAAACATTACTGTAATACTAATACAGCTATGATATCATTACACAGTATATAATACTATAGAAGAGCTACAAGCTACAAATATCCATATTATACTATTACAAAAGTAGTAGCTACTCAAAGTAAAATTTGAATTGTGCAATTTTTTGTTGTTGTTGTTGTACCTGGTATTATTATTTTATATTGAATTTATTATTATGAATGATATATTATTATTATTTATATAAATAATATGCAGTAGTACACATATATATACATATACATCAATGTACAAAAGAAAGAACAAAAACATATACATATTGAAATAGATAATATCATCAATGAATCGCAATAGGAGAAGTAACAGTAAAGATAATAAACACGTATATTTATTGGGTGGAGAATTTCCACTTGGTACGGAAGTTTATGGTATCGTGTTGCTTTTAATTGCTACATGTTTCATATGGATAACAATTACTACATGTTTAGGTTTTTTAGTAATTAGTAACTTTAATCTTTTTAATTTGTTAAATTATGCTCCAATTATTGTAAAAGTATCGTTTTTACATACAATATTACAATTTCATACTACATGCCTTTTGACTATCCATCGGCCAGTTTTTAGTACATTTGTTCGAGTATTGAAAATTGTATTTTCGTTGAAATATATTTTTTTCATATTGAATGTAATATTTCTGACTGCTATTGTCAATGGAATATTATATAATTGGTCAATAGTAAAACTTGTATCGGAAGAAAGTACGAAAACACGTAAAACGGATCATTGTAAATGGAATTTTTATTCAATGAAATTAGTATTTAATGGGATGATTACAAGTATTGTGTTTGTTTTCATGTTTTTTAGATATGAGCAGAACGTCATGTGGTTTCCAGAAATTACACAATCTTGGATACAAGAATTGTTGCCACGTTTTTCTCGTGTCATGAAAAAATCGTTGAAGATTAGCTTATTTGCAATGTTTCTTGGGAGTGTGATTTATAATATAGTGTCAGCGGAGACGTTTATATTGCTGATTCAAAAAATTTCAATGATTGCATATGAACCTATTTTTGAATCGAACATTGGGCAATGTACAGATGAAGGGCTTGTAGAGGAAATATTAGTAAATGGTTCAAAATTGAAATTTATTTTAAGCCATCTGACGTCAATCTTTCTACACAACGTAGTCTCGTGTTTCATATACCTTGGATCTGCAGAAGTTAGACGCGTTATTATTTTCAAAATTCCTGGTTTGTTTTCAGATGAAGCACTTACTTTTAATTTGCCTATATATAAAAATGCTCTTTTGACTTATAATTTATCAGCAAAAACATCTTCATGGTTTCAACAGATTAAAAATATAGGTGGTAATAGTTTTACAGCTCAGCGATATGATGCTTTTGATAGACTCAATAATTTTGACACACGTAGTGCAATTGGTAAAAATAGTATAAATAATAGCGTCGGAGGAATAACTTCACGAGAAAGTCTATTAGCAGCAATTTCAATTGTTTCACAAGGATCTATTAATGATGAGATTTTAAATTGTGACATTTCAAAAAAATTGAAAGTCGATCGATCGACAAATTCTATTTGGAGGATATTAATGATTAATTCACGATTGCGATTTGAAAGTGTTCTTGAGCAACGTGTTGAGGCGGGCGTAAATAACAAGGCAAGCGCCCGTGTAATAAAACCACTTGGTTTGTATCCACAATTGGTGCGATCAGTTGCATTTCTAAAGATACGAAATCTTGCCCGGTATGACCCAATCGGTTTGTTGACTATGCTAATGGACGAGGAACAAAATAATTACGATAATATTATTCGTGGGGATAGGCATAAAAATGCATCTGTATCATTAAATCCATTTCATAGTTGGATCGAAGTAGTACGAATTGGAACGGCAACTATTGATAGCTTATCATTGAATTTACAATTAGTCTGTAAAATTAGACCACTCGCTACAGCGCCTTCTGAACATACTTATCTAGCAAAAGGCGGCACTAGAAGAACGCGTGCAAATATGACAAAAGTAGGTAAACGTGCAAGTAATTGGATGGTTCAAGAGAAATCATTAGACCGTAAGAACATGTTGCGGAGAGTGATGTGCTACAAATACTTACCAAATTGGTGTCGTAGTCTTTTGTGGTTTAACGATGAGTGGCAAGAAATAGATCCTGTCCAAACGCATAAACGCGTTATAGATGATTTATCTGTTATTGATGAATGGTTGGAAGAGACGAGTATATTAAAGAAATCTACGAAAAATAACGGTGCGCGTGGAATATTAAATGGTAATATATTTACTCGCACCCCATCTCAAATAGCAAATGCTTTATTTGCTGATACGCAACTAATCACTTGGATTATTGAAGCCTTGACGGAAGCAACAGCAATGGCAGCTGCTCGTGGCCATGATGGTCGTGCAGATGAGGCGTGGAAAATGCATTTTATTAGACACACATTGTCACAATCGAACTTGAAAGTTAATGTACGAAAACTCGGGCAACAATATCATGGAATTGTACACCAGACCGTGCCTACTATACTTTGCAGTTTATTGGAATGCTTAATGTCATTAGAAACGTTTGTATCCTCCCCCATTTTTGTCGGGCAGAAAGGGTCGCCACCGGAATTAGAAGGCAACCAACTGTCTAGGCCTCAAGCAATAGTATTGGCTGACACCATTACGCGTGGAATCAAGCGTATTGTCATTTCATTTTATGAACACCTTGGAGCATTTCGTTTTCCACCTGAATATGCTGCTCGTTTAGCTAAATTCGCTAGATTTAAAGAGTGAAAGATTTATAAAACATTTTAAGATATATGCATAAAATTTATTTTAGCTATGGGGCTTAAGCTAAACGAAAAATTAAAATATTTAGGTTTCCTGTATATATAAGTATAGTCTTACAAGTACATACTAAATATACCTTATATTACACTGGATTTTTAATTTTCCACAACAAAAATAGAAGATAAGAGAAAACAACTTATTCAAAAACGTATTAAATGTATATACACCCAACACATTGAAATCATTTTTCTTTTATACGTGTCCATAATTTAATTCTTGCGCTGGTTTTCCATCGTGATATGATTCTGGTTTAAAACCATCTAAATTTCCCCCGATCTTAAATTTATAACCAAGCAATTTAATATCTTTACGATATTTTCGTTTTACTTTTTTAATCATTTTTTCATTTGTATAATATTCTGTATATTTCTTATGTGCACTATCATTTGCCATTTCAAAACCAATTTCTTTATATGTTTTATATAAATCTGGACTTATATGCTTTAATACACGGTTAAAATCACGTTGGAAATATTCTAATCTACCGATAAAATTTAAAATCGGCTCTTCACCTTTGGTAAACATGGATGTCCATTGGGATTCTGCATGAAAAGCGGGACATTTTTTCCCATCAGACATAACAAAATCTTCGAATTTACAGTAATTATCTGATAAACTTTTGCGCTTTTCTAAATCTTTTGTTTGTAATTGCTTACGCTTTAATGTATATGACCACATACTGACATATCGATCCCATGGATTGCGTGAAAAGGTAAAATCAAACCACATATCTTCTCCTAAATGTTTGCATCCTGTCGTCCATAAATTTTCTGCACATGTTGGGTATTTTAAATGTTTCATTTTTTTCTCATCGATATTATGATGTTTACATATTATACATCTCATCACGAAACAACGATTGTAATCCTGGTCCATTTAAATTTTTAGGAGTATATCCTTTATTTAATAAACGTTGACGATATTTACATTTCATTTTATCCTCTTTAGTTCGACGATATGGATTATTCGTTGGTATATATGAATTAATGATGTCTTCATCTGGAAAATAATGCATATTTTTTCTATTATCAGACATTGGTCCTTTATCCCTACTATGAACCGTAGCTTTTTTACTATGTTGATACAAACCGACCGGCTTTCGTTTTAATATATGTTTCGTCTGTGTCATCCATTCTGGGCAATCACCAGCTATGCCAACAGTTTTTGCTGCTTCATCACTCATCGTGTACTCTTTTCTAGGAGATGGTTTTGTTGCTTTAACATGTGGTAACATCATCCAATCAGGATTATCACCTTGTATGATAGAAACATGCCGTGGCGTATTATTATTGAAACCTGCTGGTTTCATCAATCTTGGTGTTGGTGGTGTTATATATCGTACTTCTCGTTTCTTTGGCGTTGACCTGTGTTGTTGTTGTGGTGGTGTCGGTTGTAGCATATTCGTATTACGATGTCGTGGAGATGATCGAAACGAAGGCCTTGATGATGGTGGTAATGATCTTCTTGGTGTTGATATTGGTGTAATATTATTACTATTTGTCACAGGACGTCGTGGTGACCACATGAAACTTGTTTTATAACTCATCCTTACGATATATTAGGAAGGATAATATCCGATGATAAAAAGTATTTGTAATTTTCGTAAATCCTATAGTATTATTTATCTGTACACATTCATCTGTACATTATATAGGTATTCAATATATGTTGTATAATACAATATTACATCTAATATCATTTTATAAAATGTGTACTTATATATATATATTTATGTCATGTGATAAATGTGTGTGACAAATGTAACTGATCAATCGTTTTAGATGTACTGAGTTATGTACTTGGTAGAATAGAAATAAGAAATAGGGGAATTTACTACCATTGTGACATTTTAACTGGAGACGCCTCGTAAGAAATGAAGATCTCCCACCAGTAGTGTATTAATGTGTGTGTGTTTGTGTGAGTGTGCAGTGTTGCCACATTGTTTTTTATATTTTTTTTAATATAAAACATAATATTTAAACTAAATGAGATGACCTATACTATTTAATTGACATTTTAATTTAATTATATAATATAACAATGCGTGTATAGGGTACGTACAAAATTTTAAAAAAAAGTTATTGAACGGAAAAGCAATCTCTTCTCTCTTTCCCGGACACACCACACTAATATTTTATATTTTTTTATAAAATATTAATATTTCATTTTTTAAAATTAAATAAAAACTAAAATTGAAAAAACCATGACACTTTTAATCATTTTCATCACCTGGAAATTCTGCATTTTCTAATTCCATTTGTTCCATCAATTCTTCCAATTTTTCTTCATCTTTATTAGTCGTTGCACGTGGTTCCATTTTAACAACTAATACACCTCCTTTCTCCTCGATTTTCTTTTTAATACCTTCAATTGCATCTTTACATAATTGAATGCCTTTCTCTTTGTCTACCGCTAATGATTTGATCACATACAATGGTGGTGCAATTAAATTCACTTCAAATGGTAACGCTTTGGTACCAAATTTATATGCCTCACGCAATGCTGCTTTGACTGCATCTACGCCTTCATATTTAAAACAATGCACTTCAATATCGGCACGGATTTTAATTGGTTGCGGCGTCAAACGTCGATTGATATTGTGCATTAATACACGTTGTTCCTCTTCTGTAATCTTAATATTTTTAAAAATTTCATCCGGTGCTGAGATAGCTAATTTAAAGGCATCATATGCATGCCCTTTTGTTTTGTACAATGGCCATGCAATCCTTTGATTCAATTCCAGTAATGGAATATCCAAATTTTCTGCTACGTGGCGCATGATGCTATGCACAGCTTTGCTTTTGTTGTAACGCTCATTGCATTTTTGAACTTCCTCAATGGATGCACGACGTTTTGATAAATCAATATAACCTTTCTCTTTGTCTACACGTAAAACTGATACACATTCTGTTTTACCAACACGTATTAATTTATTAATCGATCTAATACGTCTTCTGGATAACTCTGATAAAAGCACCATACCTTCTACACCATCATATTCAAGCAATGATACATATGCACCCATACTTTTAATAGCATTGACTTGCACGACAACAACTTGTTCCAGTTCTGGATATTCAGCTTCATAATATCGACAACGATATTTTGGATCACTTTCAAATGCTAATTGTTTTTTTGGTGTACTTTTTTTCTTTTTCTTTTCATCCCCCTTCTTTTTATTTGGGTTCTCTTGTAATGGTTCCAAAAATTCCGACATCCTGCTAATTTTCCTATTTTGTTTTGTAATATAATGATTTATTCCGTTTTGCTGAACCTATCTATCTCCTCTACTTGTGTGTGTCCGGATATCTAGAATTGAAATAAATAAATAAATTAAAATGAATGGATGAAGCTAAGTTGTGGTGGTTGATGTTGTTTTGATAGAAGAAGTTATCAGTAGCTACTATGGATTCAATACGGCCTACCTATTCCCATCGTATTTTAATATTTTTAATTTGTGAAGGGCCATGTTAATTGTGAACATCACTAGATTATAATACAAGAAACCACAAGCCAAATGGAGAAACTATTTGTGGTGATGTGGTGATGTAATTCCAATTCCAAAGATATAGGGGGAAAAGAGTATACTAAAAACAACTACACAGTATTTAATACTAACATCTTTCGTTTTACACGAAAACCATCATCAAATTTTTAAAATCGCGTATAAGAGATGTTGCAGATTGCGGATTGTGGAGCAACAATTTGCAGCTGATACTGTGTAAATACTTGTGCAGAAAGTATACAGCAGTACACAGCAGTAGCTAGTTTAAAGAAAGTTATTCAAGGAATAGTATATAAGGAAGTAGCATTAGACTAAAGTAATATTTATAAAAATAATCCTTTCTCTCCACTATTTAAATATGAATATATTTTCAATGATGTGTCGTTTTATAATTAGTTAGCTAGTAAATCACTGGTATCATCTTGGCCCTTTCTTGGATTTTAAAATTTTTAGCATTACAGGTAAATAGCATTACCAAACCACCACGTTATCTCTAATATCTTGGACATGATGAGTGCCATGAAGAAATGAATACACACATATAATGAATCAAATATTGATTGATAGAGATAACAGATATACAAACTAGTTATTGATACATATAAATACATTCTATAGATATATTCAGTAGATATATATATATATAACATTATCTGTAGGCATAGTATATATATAGTATTTTTTGTTCATATATTATAATATATTTTATAGATTATTTTGTTTTTTTTAATAAATTAGTGAATAAAAAAAAAAAATAAATAAAAAAAAATATAAAAATATGGCCAACCGTGGTGATAAACAAGTTAGTATCAAATTACTTACCCTTGGTGATAGTGCTGTTGGAAAAACCTGTCTTATTTCGCAATTTGCAAGGAACTCTTTCAATCCAAATTTTATAACAACTATTGGTATTGATTATAAAATCAAACCCGTAGAAGTTGATGGTAAAAAATACAAACTTTTAATATGGGATACAGCAGGACAAGAACGTTTCCGTACAATTACAAAAAGTTATTTCCGTGGTTGTCAAGGAATGTTACTTGTGTATGATATTACCCAACGCAAAACATTCGAAAGTATCCGTACATGGGTAGATCAAATTAACGATAACGACGCCGAGGGCGAGCAAAAAAAAATATTAGTTGGAAACAAATGTGATCTAGAGGAAAACCGTCAAGTTAAAACTGAAGAGGGTAAAAGATTAGCTGAAGAATATGGTATTCCATTCCTTGAAACAAGTGCCAAAGACAATATTAATGTTGAAGATGCTTTCATGAAAATTACACGTATTGTAATTCCAACTCTTGGACCTGCTGCACCAAAGATTCAACTTAATCAAAAAAGCAACAATAGTAGTTCTTCCGGTGGTGGTAAAAAATGTTGTTAGGAAAAATAATATTTTAAAATGGCACTTCGTATATTACATAATATATATATCAAGTATTATAATATATATTCACACAAGAGTAAAAATATAAACACGTTACAATATGTACTTATCCGATTAGCTTAGTAGAAAAAGGTGTGCGTATGTGTTGTATATTTAAAAAAATGTATATATGTAGTGGTGGAGGGTATGGTTGGTCTTTCCGTGATCGTAGGACGCACTCTAGCTACTGTAGGAGAACTATCGCTCGTTATTTGTATTCAGAATTATATTAAACAGAATCTCCTCGTTTATAATAGGAGATGTCAAAGACACTCTTTTATGAGTGTCTTTATAGTTACGATGATGAAATTTTTAAATTATTTTGAGACACAGAGAAAAAAAATATTCGCGTATTATAAAATATAAGCTATTTATAAAATCATTTTTTATATATCATAAAACGCTCTAAAATATTTATATCATACATATATATATATTTTAATAATATATACGAACGTACACGCACACACATAAATTTTCTTACTAAAAACACTATAAAATCGTACGAACGTACAAATGATATCATGGTGAAAATGGTGCACCATTACGACTATCACTTCGATTACCACGAGGTCCAGGTGGTGTAAACATTCTTGCTCTTGCACTTGGTGCATTTGGTACTCCACGAGAAGGGGATGTCCTTTTATATATATTGCTTTGTTCCATTTTTGCAATTTTCTTTAACCATAATTTAATCCATGTTAATTGTTCTATATCTTTTGCTAAATACGCCGCAACACCTTCTAACAAATCACTTTTACCATTAGACCAGCTAGCAACTGCTTTTATCATCGCATAGCTTCTGGCAAAATCGGCGTCTTTTAGACTTTTGGCAAGATAGGTTAAACCATTTTCGGGATTCAGTAATAAATGTATTCTCTGTTCCTGGATTTCATCTCGAAGGCAAAATAATCGTCTTGTCAATGTCCATAGTTGTGGAAGCTGATCAATAGGTAATCGTCGGGCACCGTCGAGAATAACACGACAAATTTTCCCACTAAATTGAATATTTGAGAATGAAAGGTGCAATATTATATCACGAGACGCTACGCTATTTAAGCTAATTAACGTTCGTAGGAATCCAACATTTTCAAACAAGATGCAATCAACCGCTTGATATGGTGGCACTAAGTCGGCATCCGTACCTTTTGGCAATGTTGAAGGTGGCAAACGCTTTTGAAGCTTCGTTGCCCTTGCTCTATCCTCCTTTTCTGCAGCATCCTGGTCATTCTCAGTCCCTTTCAAATCATCCTTTATATCTTCACTTGATTCGATTTGCTTTTCGTCCTCTTCTTCTACCATTACCCGTCTACACGAACGAATCAAAATGCTTAAAAAATCAACCGCATCGCGGAAATCTGGTTCCTCCCTATTACTAGACGTACGCATTGGAGTTCTGCGTACACTGGTGCCGTAAATTAACGGGCTGTTTTCCCACAATATGAAATCAATCAATTTCTTAATCATTCCCACAGATCCATTAAAGGCATACCGTGCCAAAACACCTTTTTTCGCCAAACACTTTAATACTACGAAATATTGTCTAATATTATCACAATATCTTGCAGGGTAACCATCTGAAAGTATGCGGGCAAATGCATTAACAACACTATCATAGAACAGCAAAATGTAGTCATCATCTACCATCTCGCTTTCTTCGCATGAGTTTACAAACGAAAATATGCTGTTTGACAAAAATTTTGCAACGACATCGCGAAAGTTAGAATCAGGGCATGCTAAGAGCCATTTTGAAATCCAATGAGGACTTTTTTGAATCTTAGCTATGAGATAAATGGTGTTATTTGGTAAGCGCCTAAATGCTTCCTCTAATACCTGGACAAATCGTTTCAAATATACCATAGCATCTTCATCATACGCTACTTTTTTTGATAAAGTAGGAGCTATAGTATTAAAAAAATATGTTGTTAAAAATCGGATAGTCCATTGATCAAGACTAGGAGCAGCTGATAAATCAAATAATTTGTTCACTACTCCTTTCTTATCCTTGTCTCTATCCTGATAAGACAAAATTTGTGCTGGAACTACCGGGCGTGGATCAATGGACAATGTAAGGTTTTGCAATATTTGTAACATGTAATGAAATGAATTTTGATCGTTCATTAGCTGATTTTCCATTAAACGAAGATTGTCATTTTTAATCTTGGATAAAATGGAATTAGGACCGCTTAACCCCATTGGTAAATCAGTATCAGTATTAAGACCTTCTTCAATTATAGCGTTTGATAAAGCTTTGATAGCAGCAAGTGATCTAGGGGAAACTGTTGTGTTTGACGTGGATTTTTTTGCCGCCTCATTCTTTTTAATACTGCTGACATCAATGGATAAGGTATTTGTCTCATCACTTTCAATACTAGTGTTGCCATCTTCTTCATCTTTTCGTTTTTCTTCCATTTTTTTTGTTTTACTCGTTTGTTCTTGTTTTGCTTTCCCAATCTTGTCATCACTGACATCGAAAAACTTCTTTCGTTGATAAAATAACATATATGCATTTCTAGTTTTCTCTCGATAGCGTGCTCTTCCACCATTTTCATTTCCATATACCGTTTCATCGCCACCAAAACATTCATCTTGCATCTCTCTCAAGTCAAATTCAGAAACGGTATCATCGTTAAATTTATACCACCTTGCCCCGTTACTAACATCTCTATCTCTAACTAAAGAATAATAATGCCCACTATCGGTCGTACCAGCATGGATAACAACACCAACAAGTTCGTATTCATAATATTCATCATCTTTCTTTGTACATTTTTTATTTGGGTTACTGGTATCTTCTGCCTTCTCTTCGTCCTTGGGTTTTGCACCCTCGTTGCATGTACCAGTAACAGACGTCAGAACATTTGTCCCATCTTTTTTCTCTGCTAAACCTTCCTCCGTAAATGGATACATATTCAGATTGAGTGGAAATTCACAATAGTCATTCACTTTCATTTGACACATGGCATCAAAGTTGAATTCAAAACGTTTTAAATGCAATATTAATGTGTTTGGTAAATCGCGTATACAAATGCGTTTAATAGCAGGTACCTTTCTATCAAACTTTTCGCAGTAATATGCGTTTTCTCCAGCAAGCAATTCTCCTTCAACATATGACGTTAATGCGTCTAAGATGTGGCTTTTTCCTTTAATATCAACAGTTAAAAAAGGGCAATCTTCCTCTCTTTCTGAGACGTACGATACGTTTTGGCAAATTATTTGATTAACAACTTTTCCACCAAAACATGATGCGACTCGTTTCTCTTGGTTCGAACCTTTCAATGTTGACATTAAACGATCAAAAAATACACGCAAGAATTCATCTGCATCTTGTTGAATATAAACATTTGTAGGATTTCCATCAAAATCTTTATAGGCGTGGCAAAAATCACTTAGTGGAAATGCTTTTCTGTGGGTGTAAAACAACTTGGCAAAAACGGTTTGTAATTGGTACAAAACGCTTTCTTTCTTATCCTCCACAATTGTTGCCACACTGTTAATATCTGTATTTAAAATACCTTCCCTGAAATCTACCGTCATAAACAATTGTTGCATCAGGGAGTTCATGTAGCAAATACACCCAGGATTTCTCAAACCAACAAATCCAGTTCCTGATCGTCCTTCCAACTCATACGAATCCAATTGCGTTTGAACACTTTTGCCACCAACTCCCATCCCCTGATCAACAATCATAATCTCCGATAGTGGAATGGCAATATCTTCCAAGAAAATGTTGTGATATTCTCTGTACGCTAAAATTGCAGAAGCAAGATTAGTTAATGCAACAAATGCATTTTTCCTTGAAAATTCAGACTTACACTTCGGAGATCTTGATTTATTTGATGGATAGAGCCATCCTTTTAGTATTTTCTTTCCTAAATTTAAATCCACACAACTTTTAATAGATATAGTTGGTCGTTCCTTAATAATCCACGATGACAAGAGTAACAGCCCAACCAGCGTATAATCAGTTGTAGATTTACATCGAATTCCTCTCTCATCAGGGAATTCAACTGTTGTTTCACGTGTCTCTAGTTGTTCTATACAATCAACAGTAAATTCCAATAAAGTAAACAATTTATCGCTTGCCTTGTCATCCTTCACAGGAAAACTTTTCGCAATTACAGAAAATACCAAGAAATATTCGTAAAGAAATCTTGTGCTACTGTCATTTTTGCTTCGCACTTCTTCGCTTATTCCACAGGCTTTCGGTAACAATTTTGAAAAACACTCAAAAAGTATATTCAATACAGTATCATTACTTTTTTCAACGCTATTATTACAAATAGCTTGTAAGCTTCTAAAAACATTTGATCGTATCTCCGTTGCTGTATTAGTACTTGATGTTTGTAAAAGGATCGCTTCAATTATGATGTGCCAATCGTTAATGCGATTTTTGAAGGATTCTATGAATGCGGCTTCATTTTCTTCATACAATTCTTCAAGTAGGGAAAATGATTTCGAAATTGCATACCTGTGTACTGCCGTACATTTCAAATTCCAGTAATTGGCATTGTTATTTTCCACACGCATTGAATTAATGGTTGCTAATAATAAAGATACAATCCCGTCAACAACAGCAGATGATTGCATTTCATTCAAAATTGTTCGACGAATATTTTGACCACGAGCACTGCCTTCTTGATTACCATGTGTATTATTCTTCGAATCCAATAATTGTCGCCAGGCATAAAATGCTGCACCTTTAGAAGCGGAAGATACCATCACCGTACCAGCATGCGAATCTGCCACTTTCATAATTTTCACAATGTGTCGTAATCCAGTGATTATTTTTCTGCTAAATTCCATATAATGAGATGACAATAACGAGTTATTTGCAGCAGAGCGTATGCTACCACCGCATTTTTTCAATAAATTTACTAAGATTTCTATTCCACCCTTCGCAGAAAATTGCATGGTCCATAAAATTCTTTGCTCCATCGACAAGTAACCATATTCCACGGAATTACAAATACTTGACTCATCTAAGAAATTTTCATCTTCATCTGAATCGTCTTCCTTGCTACTATTGTTTCCTTGTACAAGAATTTCACCAATTATTCGAAGGCTGTACATGGCTCGAAAAGTTCCATCTAGTGGCAAAAATGGGGTTAATCCATTTGAATGGCATAACTCAAGAATGTCCCCAAAAACTTGTTTGTTCACTGGAATACTTTCTAAAAGTGCAAACACTGGCCGGGCCAAATTGAGGTCTAAATCTAGAAAATTGAACAAAACATTAAAATTATCCTCTTGTGCTAATATTGAAGATGGTTTTAATCGCTCCGTTTCAAGAATTGGTAAACTTGCTAGTCTTTGCTTTTGGCCATCCATTGAACGGGATGTTGGAGTACCAAATGAGGGAATTCTTGAAAGTTTTCTTCCAGGCGCTGTTGATTTTGACTCATCGCCCATATTTCTAATATTTTCTTCGGCATTAGCACCATCTGTTTTATTTTCGTCGTTATGATTGCTACTGGAAGCGGATATATTACTACTGCTTAAATCATCGATATCGTTAAACAATCCAATATTGACAGTATGCAAATAATGTTTCTGAGCCTCGTTTATGTACTCACGTAAAACAATCGATGTCAGTTCGAAGCATCTCAAAGCTAAGGTTTTGTCTGAATTAATCATGTCTTCCCCGTAACGGTATTGCTGTATACATGACTTTACATATGAATTTCTTAATAATTTGATACATTCGTTTCGTTCACTGGCTCTAATTTCATTATCGTATCCAACACGTAGAGCAGCAGGTTCTAGATGCATTACATTCAACACTGTAACTATATAGTCAACAACAGCTTTATCATTGACTTGTCGTAAAATTTTCCATAATGTTTCCATTCCATATGGCGCTAATGCTGGCGATACACGCCAGTCTCTATACAATATTTCTGAATTACGACTTTGTTCTTCCTCCTCGTTTTGTCTCAAATTTTTAGGCAATAATCTATCTACACGACCAAAATATGTTTGACATGATTCCGTTGTTAATCGACCGAGGTGTATATTTTGAAATCTAAAATACGTCATAAAACATTTAGTCGTAAATAAATCATATTTATTATATGGAATTGCTTCTGAGTTTAATTGAGCAAAGACAAAATCTGCTGAAGATTTGTCTATATATCGCTTCTCATCATCTTCCAAATCAATAGCATGTACAAAGAATTCCATCAATAGCGTCAAATCCCTGCTTGTTACAGCACATTTTACTGCTGTTTCCCATAAAGCTTTTGTTGCTCCAACCTCCAGGCGAATGTTAGACGAGGAATTTTGAAGGACAAATAATAACGTTTTTAATCTTTCAAACAACGATTCACCATGATTAGTATTACCTACTAAAATAGCTTCTAACAAAGCATGACCATAATCTGTTTTTACACTGACTGGCAGTTCAGTTCCATTTGGGGAATATTCCAATGCCACTTTTACAGCACTCCGCTGATAACGTGCAAGATCATCAACTAGCAAAGATAGAATGCCATCATTATCTTCCAAAGCCTCTAGCAATGCTACGGCATAATCACTTGTTTCAATGACTTTTTGTATAAGTTTTAGAGAACGAAGAACTGAAGTTCCATTTTTCAATTGCTTTACACATAATTTACAATAAGCAATTGGCAGGCCAAGTTCTTGAGAAGCTTGTCTTCCTAGGAGCTCGACTATCCGCATCTCTATCTCTTCTACAATCTCATCGGTTAAATCATCCAAAGAATAATTCGTATTATTTGTATCAACATTATCTTTTCCGCCCTCCTTCTTGTTATTTACATTTTCCTCAAACAAAAAATTCCATAATATATTCAAAACTGACGAAAGGACTAAACGAGAATTACCAGAATGGTGCACCAAATAAACAAAAAATTCAATCGTATTTGAATCCATTTCTTTGATTTCTTTGCAAATATCCATTAAATGGGATAATAAGGTAGGCGATATATCCTGTGATATGGCTAAAATAGATCTATGTACAGCTTTGACAACACTAACATGTTGTCCAATCGATGCATTCCAAATAGCGTCTAATTGTGTATCCGTCATTGCGTTGTTAGAGGAAAGAAACCTCAATATATCATGCGATCGGTTGATTAGCTCAGTATGCATATGATCGCCAAATAATTCTTCAATTACCTTGTTCTCTATTAAAAAGGACACCATTTGAGATGGCGGTGTGCCAGTGTCGGTAAAAGTTCTTCTACCAATGCTTAAAGGTGGCTGCCCATAACGTCCATATCTCGGAGGTGTCTTTGCCAAATATCCTGCACTACTTTTGTTATTATTAGAACTAACGAGATCACCTTCCCCTTTTTCCTTTGCATAAAGAGAAGTTTTGATCACTTTTTGCGTAATGTGATTTAATCCCGCTAAACGCTTTTCTAATCTTTCACATTGCATAAAACGTAGCGCGACAAGTATTTCTAATGGCGTTGTTTCTTTGCGTACCTCTCTCTCATCAACAGTTTTAAACATTATCAAATTCAATTGCTCTACTAACTGGAGAACATCATCCACTTCAATAACTCTGATATCTGAATTACTCAATTTAGTAACACGTTCATTGA
>VIBC01000022.1:0-16554 GCA_009618255.1 Ostreococcus sp. SAG11 | reverse complement strand
ACGGCGGGAACGGGAACGACCACCGACGCGTCGTCTTGACGTTTCCCGGAGTAGATCGACGTTCTTCGGAGCTGGTGGTGTGTTCAATTATATCGTAGTCGTAGTCATTCGCAGTCATTCGCCCCTCGGTGCATCGCGCGCCTCGCGGACGCCCGTCCCGTCGAGTCGCGTCCCGCGGGGGACGAATGGGCACGAATGCCGTGCTCGAGAGACATTCGTCGCCTCGCGACGCGTCGTCGTCCATGCCGTGGTTCTCGTTCGCGTCCGCGGCGACGGCGGAGTTGGACGAGGACGTTCGCGCGCGAATCATCGATGATCCGTCGAGCGCGACGACGATGAGGGACTTGGAGAGGGTGGAATTGGCCGCGGCGCAGCGCTCGGGAGAGCTCGCGCTCGAGCGCGGTGAGTGCGCGCACGCGGCGGCGTATTACGCGTTGGCGCTGCGGGTGTTGGCGAAGAGGTCGTCCGGAAGCACGGGGTTGAAGGGGACGGAGAAGCGGAGGAAGCGCATGGAGTTGCGGTTGGCGTTGGGACGGGCGGCGAACGGCGCGAACGAGCCGTGGCGAGCGAACGGCGCGTTCGCGGCGGCGTTGCGAGAGGTTGGATTGTTCGCGGCGAAGGAGGGTCAGGAATCGATGGCGTTGGGTGATGGTGAGTGGAGAGGTCGATCGAACGATGCGTTGGAGACGGAGGCGACGTACGAGGACGGCGGCGATGAACCCGAGGCGAGCGAGGAAAAGGCGAAATTATTGGCAGAATTTTTACAAAAGTGTAACAAATCCACGAGTAAGGCGTCGATAAAGGGGATGGTGGACGCCAACGTGTTGTATGGGGTTGGATCGGCGTGTCATCGATGCGGGAGGTACAAGAGAGCGCTGTTGGCGTATCAGGCGGCGCTCGTCATGCAACCGAGCGGCCCCGAGTCGCAGAGCGTCGTGCAGGTGTATCTCCGGTGCGGTGAGATGTTCATGGCCGTGGGCATGCACAACGAGGCTTTAACCTATTACAGAAAGGTGATGAAACGACCGATGGAGGCGTCGCTGACGACCGGGGACGTTCTGTGCGACATCGCCATGTGTTATCGACGCATGGGTCTGCATGATGACGAAGAGCGGTGCATGATGCAGGCGAGCACGCACCCCGATCACAAGCCGATCAGGATCACGAACATGATTAAAACCACGGTTTACTCGTACGTTCGCGACAGAAACGCGGACAGGGCGATTCACGCGCTCTTAGCCGTGAACAGTATGAAGAAGACGTCGGAGGGATTGTACTCGCTCGGTCGCGTCTATCAGGACACGAGAGATTACGAAACCGCCGAGCGATGTCTCCTCGAGGCGTGCGAACTCGATCCGACGTCACCGATGATTTGGTTGGAGATCGGACACGTCTATCAAAAGGGGTTCAAGATGCCCGAGGTGGCGTTGAAGGCGTACGGTCGCGCCAAGGAGTTGGCCATCATGATGAAGGAACACGAAGACTCCATGCTCATCGATCGCGGGTACGGCTGCTGCAAGGAGAACCTAACCAAATTCAACACCGTTGACGAGATCTGGATGATGCACGAACACGCGACGATCGGTCGCGGCGACGCGTTCAACGATCTCGGTTTGTCGAGCTCGGCGCTCAGAGAGTACGAACAAGTGCCCGAGACGGCGCGCGTGCAAATGCGAAAGATGAAAATCATCGTCTGGGCCGTGGTTTTGGTGCAGCGCGTGTTTAGGGCGTATAAAGCGCGTGTCAGTGCGGAAATTGCTTCCGGTAAGCGTCGACCGGTGGTGCACGACGTCATCAGAGAGAAGTTTAACTCTGAACACGCCGGCGGCGTTTCGGAGGAGTGGTACCAAAAACGAGCCAATCGAAAGACGAGGGAGGTAAAACCATCGGGCACGATGAAGAAATACGGCCACATCACGCGTTCGATCACGCAAAAGCGTCCGCTCGAGTCGGAAGTCGCGCCGATCGATCTCATGAAGGGTTTCTCCATCGGCGAAAAAACGAAAAAGGGACAAGAGGCGGCCAAATCCAAATCCAAACCAAAGGGAAAGAAGAAGTCCATCTTCGGTTGGTGATCCTCGCGCTGCGTTCGCGCTCGTAACTTTGTGAAGAATTGTATACAATAGTAGCTCGCGATTCTAATTCTACTTCTACTCTATCTGCGAGCGTTCGTCGCGTTTCTTCGCGTGCACGACGAGGTGAAGAAAATTATCGCATCCACGCAAGACGTCGTGCGCGCTCGCTAAATCAAACCCGAGATCCACGCGCACGCCCTGCGAAAGCACGACGTCAACGTCGTCCATATTCACTCCAAACGCACGTAATCCATCGCTCACGGTGGTCCCCTCGCGTTCGACGCTCGCCGGCGCGCTCGTAAACGTCGCCCTCGAGAAATCGTCCTCGACGACTCGATACACTCGCATCGGCACCACCTCACGCTTCTTCCCCTCCGCGATCTCTCTCGCCAGCGTCTCAGCTCTGTGCAATCGCCTAAAATCTCCATCCACCGTCGCCTCGTACAGCGCGTCCGCGGATTCGCTCGACATGGTCATCGCCTTGCTCGCGCTCGCGTGCGTCGCGTACGTCGACTCCTTCAACGCGTTGAAAAAACTCTGTCTACACTCCCGTCGCAGTCTCGACCACCCGTCCTCGCCCTCGACCGATTCCTCACTCGTCCCTCGACCGCCTCTCGCGCGCAGACGCACGCCCCACGCCTCGTCGACGCCCTTTCTCGCGCCGTCCGCGCACGCGCTCACGCTCGTCCCCAACGCCAACGCGCGCCCGTCGTCCCCGAACGCCGCGTCGCTCGCCTCGAGCGCGTCGAAATCCTCGGGCGCGCCGAGAGCGGTCACGAGCTTCGTCTTGACGTCCTCGCGGGCGAGAAACGCGCCGAGCGACGACGTGCGAGGCGCTCGCGCGTGAAGTGATTTCTCGTTAAAATCCAATCGAAGCGTCACCTGCGTCGCGCGCGCGGGCCATCGTCAGTCATCCCCCGTCCTCCTCGCGCGCCTCGCCTTTCCGCGCGCGCCTCGCGTCGTCATCGCGTCGTCATCGCGCACCTCTCCCGCGAGCACGTCGACTCGACGCTCGGCGCCCATCTTCACGCCAGACACTGTCGTTCTCGTTCGAGACGCCCATCGCCGCCGCGTCTCGAGACGCGCGGCGACGACTCTCCCTCGCGCGCCGACATGTCCCACGCGCTTCGCGCGACGTCCCCGCCCGTCGCCTCGACGACGTTCGCGACGGAGGACGACGAGACGACGACGATTCGTTTCGCATTGTTTGAAACCAAACGCGTGCGCGCGCGCGCTCGCGACGCGTCCAGCGCCGAGCATCGCGCGAGCGACGGATTCGTGCGAGAGGATCACGCGTGTTACGTCGGTGGATCGGTGTGGGCGCTCGATTGGCACTCGAGCGAGCGCGTGTTCGCGGTGGCGGCGAGGGGCGAGGGACACCACGCGCACGCCGCGCGCGCGGCGGGGACGTGTCGAGGGGACGTCGGCGCGCAGATTTGGCGCGTGCGCGACGAGGGTGGACCGGAGATGGAGGTTATGCTGTTAGGAAACGGTGGGTGCGTCACGGACGCGAGGTGGGCGCCGGAAGTGCGTTCGTTGGACGAAGACGGGGACGGCGACGGCGCGCTCGGACGGTTGGCGGTGAGTCTGGGCGACTCGAGCGTCGAGGTGTGGACGGTGCCGAGATGGAGTCCTTCGACGCCGAGGACGCGGAGAGCGAACGTGTCGTTCGCGGGGGTCGTTCCTGAGGACTACGGCGCGCCTCTGTGCGTGGATTGGAACGCCGCTGTTCCGGGACGCCTGGCGGCGGGATACTCGAGCGGGCGCGTCTGCGTGTGGGACGTCGACGCCGACGACGCGCGCGGAACCGCGCCGACGTACCCGAAATTCGTCATCACCGCCGCCGCGCAATCGGGTCCGTGTCGAGTCGTTCGTTGGCCACCGTTAGAGCACCCCGAGGACGCATCCGTGTGCGCCAACGTCTTCGCCGCCGGCGCGGACAACGCGGCGAAACCGCACATCTTGGATTTACGCGCCCCGTTCGCGCCCCTCGGCGACGTCTTCGAGCGCGGCGCGCCGTGGATTTTAGACATGGCGTGGTTACCTCGAGGTTCTCTCGTCGCCGGGATGGAGACCTCCGATCGATCGAGCGCGAAATCGCTTCGATCGGCGACGTCCGCCGCCGCCGCCTCCAAATCTTTGATTCAACAGTTTGATCTCGTCGCCGACGCGGACGACGACGGCGCGCAACCGACGTCGACGTACCAGATGCCCGGTCGCGGCGCCCCGTGGGGCATAGACGCCCGCGCGAGCTCGAATCCACGGTGCGCCGCCGCCATGGTGGCGTGCGCGTCGTCAAACGGCGTCGTCGCCGTGTCGCCGCTCCGCTTTGTGGGGAAACGCCTTCGCGCGGCGTCTCGGCCCGCGTTCGAGCCGTGCGCGGGCCTTCGCGCGAGCGACGACGAGACGAACGCGACGACGACGCGCGCGAATCCCGTGGACCCACCGACGCGTTTCGAATTCATCGTTCCGGGCGCGGACGACGCGAGCGCGCGAGAGGATGCGTTTCCGCGAGGCGCGGCGGCGGCGCCGGGCTCGCGAGACGCGCCGACGACGGCGCAACACCGCGCGCGATGGTCGAAAGCGCCGAGCGATGAGTGGTGGCTCGCGAGCGCCGGGGAGGCTGGGTTCGTGCGCGTGCAGCGGTTCGACGCGACGTGGGCCGAGCGGCGTTTAGAACAGCTCGAACGATTACACGCCCCCGCCGCCGCGCGCAACAAAGAGAGCGAAGAGAAGAATGGACTCTAACGTAGAATTACAGATTGAAATCGACTAGAAATCCGTCCGAGACGTCGTCGTTGACGCCGTACGACACGCAATAGTGGGACATGATGAGCGTCCACTCCTCGAACTCGTCAAATCGCTCGATGCGCTCGACGCGCGCGCGCTCGACGGGATCGAGTCTGGCGTAGGTTTCATTCATGTCGAGCGCGACGGCGCGGCGCCATCCGTTGGCGAGAAATCTCTCGCGCGCGCCGTCGACGGTCGGTGCGTCTCGAATGCCCGCGAACGCGCATCCACGACTCTCGACGTTGCGCATCATCTGTCTCCCGAACGCGTCGTCCGGTTCGATCGGGTCGTAGGCGACGAACGCGCCTCGCCGCGCGCGGTCGCCAAAAAATTTCACGACGTCGACGGATTTCCCGGGCGGTAAATACGCCAACACGCACTCCGCGATCACCAACGTCGGCGCGGACCAATCAAACACACGCGGTAATTCATCAAACGCGCGCCGCAACGCCTCCACATCCCTGATATCACATCCGACGACCGCGTACGCGTCCCCCCGCGCCTTTTTCTCCGCCTCGCTCATTTTTCTCCGCCGCGTCGTCGCCACCGCCTCGTGATCCAATTCCACCACCCTCGCGTTCGAGTGACGATCCAACACGTACAAACCGATGGTATCGTACCCACACCCGACGTTGACGACGTTAAACGTCTCCCTCGCGTCGACAGAGGACGCGAACGCGTTCGTCAGCGCCCGCACCGCCGCCGTCCTCGCCCAATAGCCTCTGTGCACCAACGGTGGATGTCTCCCATCGTCTCCGTTCGACGTCGACGGCGCGAACGCGTCGACGCGATCGTCCTCCAGGTATCCCAATCGAACGATGTCCCTGCGCGAGAGAGCGCGCGGTCAGCGAGGGCGTCGAGCTCGGGTCACTCTTCGAGGCGTTCGGGACGCGATCGCGTGCGCGGACGCCTTCTTCGCCGCGAGACGCACCTCTTCGCCCGCGCGGCGTCGCACGCGGTGGCAATGATTCCCTCGACGTCGTTCCCGCGCGCGCGCGCGCGCGCGGGCGCGGGAGGAGGACGCATGACGCGCGCGCGCGCGTGTGTGGTTGAATCGAAATCATCACACGTCGACGCGCCCATGCGCGCGACGACGCCGTCGACGTCCGCGCCGCATCGCCGCATCGCGCGCGCGACGGAGACGCGTTCGCGGCATCGATCGGCGCCCGTCACGGGAGACGCGAGACGACGAACGGGGCGTCGTCGACGATTTCATCGCCCGCTCTCGAGAGAGACGCGATGCGACGCGAGCCGTGGGGAACGCGGTCCCGAGCGAGCGCCTCCGGTGGCGCAGCGCGCGCTGACGAAATTTCTGGACCTTCCCGCGGTGCCCATAGGCGCGTTCGTCAGCTCCCCGACGTCGCCGTTGCACCGAACGGACGCGAGGGTGAAACAGGCGTGGTTGGGCGCGCTCTTGGCGCTCCCGGCGAGCGGGACGACGGAGGATAAATTGATGACGTGCGCGTGCGTGACGTTGGTCACGGTGGTGTCGCTGCCGAAACGAGTGTGGAGACCGCAGTTGCGGTCGTTGATGACGGTGTGTGGGATATTTTTCGTCGCGGTGGCGCTCGGGGCGGATTCCGTCGCGCCCGTCGTCTCGGTGAGGGAACCGCCGGCGAGTTTAGAGGGATTGGAGGGAGTGCCGGAATTGGTGAGTTCGTATAGGTACGTGTTGTTTCATTTGGGACCGTTGCAGTTGACGAAAAAGGGGGTGAACCTGGCGGTGACGTCGTCGGCGATGACGTTTACGGTGTTGCAGAGCGCGCACTTGGCACTGTGCGTCACGACGCCCGAGGCCATGGCCGCCGGATTGCGATGGTATCTCACGCCGCTTCGAGCGCTTCGAGTGCCGGTGGAGGAGATCATGTTCAGTCTGTTGTTATCGCTGAGATTCACGTCCATCGTGTTCGAAGAGGTGAGAAACTTGAGTTTAGGACTAGCCGCGCGCGACGTGGACTGGCGCGCGCTCGGATGGCGCGGGAGCGCGGACGTGTTCGGTAGATTGCTGAGCCGTCTGTTGGATTCACTCTTCGCCAACGCCGCCGCCATCAGCGATGCCGTGACGTCCAGAGGGTACACGGACGCCGCGAATCACAAATTCGCGCTCGGTGGTCGTAAGGGTCCGGGCGTAGTGGAGAACGTCGTCGCCGTCGTCGGCCTCGCGGCGTTCGTCGGACACTTCAACGAGGAGTGGATCGCGTGGAGCTTGGACGCATACAACGCTCGTCGATGATAGATTGATTTTGTACTGTAGTAAAATTAAAACCCAGTGCTTTTTATCACATGAATAAATACAGCGCGCGTGGAATGTACTTAAAACTTGCGAGTCCCGATTTCCGGTTCGTCCTCCTCCGGGGCGGACTCGACGACGACGGCCTGGACGGTTTCGTTCGCCGGGGTCTCTTCCACCGCGTCTTCCACGACGACCGCGGTCGGTTCGACGGCTGCGGCACCGGACGCGTTTTGATTTTCTTGACCGTCGAACGGTTTGGAGAAGACCATGGTCTTTGAGACCCACGCGGTGGCGGTGGCTTCGTGTCGAAGACCGGCCTCCTCGAAGAGCTCGACCAAGTTGGTCGCCGCGTAATCCTTGTAGTACGGCTCGTGGTTGAACGCCGGGAAACGATCGAGGGCGAGCTCGAACGCGTCCTCCATGCCGTTCTCCTTGCCGTCGCCGAGTTGAACGCTATCGACGAAGAACAACTTGCCGCCCGGTTTGAGAACGCGCGCCATCTCCTTGGCGACGGTGGAGCGCACGGCTCGCGGGAGCTCGTGGAATAAATACACGTTCGTGATCATGTCGAACTCGTCGTCCTCGAGAGGCATGTCTTCGGCGTTCGCTTCGACGAGTCGAAGGCTACCACCCTTGCCCTCGAAGCGCTTGTTGAGCTTGCGAGTCGCCTCGAGGTAGTGCGGCGAAAGCTCGAGCGCCGTGCTCTTGAGTTCCGGGTGATTGTCTCGCACGAAGGAGAGGAAACGACCGGTACCGGAGGCGACGTCTAAGTGCTTCGTCGCGCTCGCGTCGCGGTTGCGCATGAAATCCGCGATGTACGGCAATGCGCGACGACGCATCGCGTCGGCCGATCCCAAGAAGAGCATCTCGACTTGGAAATCGTACAGTCTCGCACTCTGCGCGCTCAACCACCCGTCCGTTTGGTAGTGAAAGTTTTGCAAGTAGTAATCCGGATACCTCTTCGGATCGGCGAGGTAACTCTCGCGCAATTCTTGCCCATTCTTCGCGTTTCTTCGTTCCGCCACGACGCGTTGGTCTCGCGCGTTCGCTCTCGCCAACGCGCTCACCGCCACCGGATTCCATTGCGACGCCGGCGCCGTCGTCGGGTCCATATCGTACGGAAACTTATACACACCCCTCTCCACGTACTCCGACTCACTCTTGAACACGTCCAAGATGGCCCCCATGTGCTGTTCCAAAAACGAGCTCACCTCTCGCGCTCGCGTCTCCGACATGTCGTTCCCATCCATCGTCTTCCTCACGATCGGTCTCGCCCCTTCCCTCTCTCCATCCTCCTTCATCACCACCCTCGCCACCGCCGAACCGATCGCGACGACGTCCAGATCCCTCCCGTCCGTCTCTCGCGAGACGGCGACGCTCTGGGCCAAGAAGAACGCGAAACGCAATCCCGCCGAGGACGCGTACGCCGTCCTCGTCGCCGCTTTCTTCGCCTCCTCGGGCACGAGCGTCTCCGCGCGAGCGCGCAGCTCTTCCAGAGCGCGATCGAGCGGGGACACGGTCTCCGACGAGGACGTCGACGCGTTCATCGCGCGCGTCTTGCTCGTCGCGGTCGCGCGTCCCGATCGTTTCATCGCGCGCGGTCTCGCGACATCGCGCGCGGACGCGCGCGCGAGAGACATGGGAACGCGCGAGAAGTTACGAACGCGCGGATGGTGTCGCGCGCGGTCGTCGACGACGACGACGCGTCGCGGAATGCGCGTTCGAGTCGCGCGGGACGGGGTGGGCGAATGGATATGACGTCGACGGTGTGTGGGACTCTGTATTGAGTCATGACTCGTCGAATCGTGTACACGCGACGATACGCGACGACGTCGTCGCGAACGCGCGACGACGACGCGACGACGAAGCGAGGCGTGATTCGCGCGCTTCGCATTACAATCCTCTCGCGAACGAGCGGGGTGGAGAATCACGCGCGCGCGTCCTCACCTCGAAGGCGTCGTCGCCACGCCGTCACCGCCGGTCCCGGCACGCGAAGCGCCTCCACGGGACACGTCCTCGATGCATCGGAACGCTCGCGCGCGTCGTCGTTCTCGCGAGCGCGCGATGTGGTCTCTTCGTTTTCATCGTTTTCGTCGTCGTCGTCGTCGTCGTCGTCGTCGAAGCGCACGCCTCGCTCGCACAGCGCCGCGGCGTCCTCCTCCGACGCGCACGTCAGAATGGCGAAACTCTCGCCCTCGGGAATGAAACACCTCTTGATCTTGTCTCTCACCTTCGCCTCGCACGCCGCGACGACGTCCGCCGCGTTTCATCGACGACGCGGTAGATCGTAGACGACGCACGGATTCTTCGAGCGCAGGTGTCGCTCGAGCTCGTCGTCCTCGACGCGCCACTGGCTCTGCCACCCGTACCGCAATTGATTATACTCGGGCGTCCCTTTCTCGTCGATGGCGTATCCCGACCCGGCGACGCGAAAAAACGGCGCGAAAGTACCCTCGCTCATCGCTCGTCCCCGACCCGCGCGCGCCCGGCTCGCGCGTCGACGATCGACCGACGCCGTGTGCGGTTCGTCACCGCGCGAAAACGCTCGAAACGCTCATCAGATTTGTTCTTCAGTCGGACCTACAATTCGTACTACACACTATTCAAATCTATTCGATAACGATATCCAGTGGTGATAAACACACGCCCAATTCGCCCGACACCGCGCCGCGCGCGTCTCGCCACCTCGCACGTCGCCGCGCGCGAGCGTCCGCGGGAGACGGCGACGAGGCGAACGATGGCGATGAATTCTTCGCGCGCGCTCGCGTCGCGTCGAGCGCCGACGTTGACTCGCGTCGCGCGAGAGAGACGGCCTCGGCGCCCCCTCGCGGCGGCGCGCGGCGCGCGCGCGAGCGACGCGGGGCGAGGGGCGAGGGAAGACGCGCGCGCGTCGAGCGACGGGCGCGCGCGCGTCGTGAGCGCGCGCGAGGTGGACGGCGACGCGCGCGAGACGCGCGCGCGCGCGAGGGACGGCGGACGAGCGACGACGTCGAGGGCGAACGGGCGATTCGTCCCGAACGGGAACGACGACGCGGGACGACGACGGGGGACGGGCGACGGCGGGACGACGAGGACGGCGAACGGGACGTACGCGTCGACGTCGCGGACGCGCGCGCGAGGTCGAGACGGACGCCGAGGCGCGGCGAGACGAGAGGAGATTTTACTCACGCGGGGATTGATTCTGAACAAGCTCGTCGTGACGCGCACGAGCGGATCGCGGTTGGGCGTCGCGACGGAGCTTTGGGTGGACACGGACGAGTGGGAAGTCGTGGCGCTGGACGTGCGACAGAACGCGTTCGTCGGAACGGTGGATCACGTGCTGTTGGAGTCGTTGAGGCAAGTCGGGGATGTGATTTTGGTGCACGACGAGGACGCCGTCGAGCAGCGATGGAGCGCGTACGGGTACTCGCAGGTGGTGGGAAAAGACGTCCTCACCGAGAGCGGACAATTCATCGGTCGAGTGAGGGATTTTGAGTTTGATCCCGAGGACGGGGCGATCGCGAGATTGATCGTGGACGCGTGGGGCGTGCCCACGGTGCCGGAGGGCGTGGTGTCCACGTACGCCGTGGACGTGGCCGAGGTCATCGAATGCGGACAAGAGCGCATTCTCGTCGCCGAAGACGCGGAGAGTCGAGTCGAACAGCTCAGTGTGAGCGTGTTGCAGCGACTCGCGCTCACCGCGCCGCCGTGGGAGGAGGAGGAGATGTACGGAGACAAGTATTACGCCGACGCCTACTACGGCGAGTACGCCGAGCGGGCGGCTCGATCTCGACGCGTCGCGGATGAGTACGCGGCGTACTCGGACCGACGACGCGGAGATGAGCGCGCGCCAGCGATGCGATCGGCGTACGAGCGACCTCGCGCGAGACGAGAGGGTATTCCGCTCGTTCGACCGACGCAGCCGTACGAGCGCCGCGACGTCGACGGAGGCTACGGCGACCGTCCCGGGTTCAGCGATTGGGTCGTTCGCGACACCCGACGCACCGAGCGCGAGTTCGAAACCGTGGACGCGTACTGGGAACCCCCCACGCGTCGCGCGAGCGCCGCGGCGTCCCCGCCCGCCGACCGTTTCCCTCGCGGCGGCGAACCGCCGCGCGGAGACGACCGCCGACCTCGATCGTCGCCCAATCCATCGCCACCGCCCACGACTCGCGCGATGAGACGACCGAACGATCTCCCTCGTTCGTCCGGCACCTTCGACGCCGCCGAGGACATGCTCTGAGTCGTCGCGGGCGTCCTCGAGTCACGACCACATATAAACATTTCTTCGGACGTTAGATCCTATACTGTGTATTTTTTAAGAGGATGCATACAACCATGTACGAGTGGCGCCAATGACGTCGACGTCTATCCTCGATCGCATCCATCGCGCGCCGTTCGTCGCGCTCGCCAGTCGACGCCTCACGTCTCCTCCGCCCCCTCGACCGAGCGAACGGAACTCCGCGTCGCCCGCGTCATGTTCGCGTCCATCTCTCACGCGCGCGCGCTCGGCGCGACGTCCATCAAGGGCGTCCCGCGCGCGCGGTCCCGAAAAGCGTCGCCGACCGACGCGCGTCGCGCGCGACGCGCGACGCGCGCGCGCGCCGAAGACGGCGACGACGAGGTCGAAACCGCGGCCGAACCCGCCGGCACGCCGGTGAAGAAGACGTCCATGCTCGTCATCGGCGCCACGGGGACGCTGGGAAGACAGGTGGTGCGACGAGCCCTGGATGAGGGCTACGACGTCCGGTGCTTGGTGCGACCGAGACTGAACCCGGCGGATTTCTTGCGTGATTGGGGGGCGACGACGGTATCGGCGGATTTGACGAAACCAGAGACGTTGCCTCCGGCGTTCGTGGGCGTGCACACGGTGATCGACGCGTCGACGGCGAGACCGGAGGAAGATTCGTACGCGATCGACTGGGAGGCGAAGGTGGCGACCATTCAAACCGCGGCGGCCATGGGCATCTCGCGATACGTGTTCTACTCGATCGATCAATGCGATAAGCACAGAGAAGTTCCGTTGATGAACATGAAGTACGCGGTGGAGGAGTACTTGAAGGTGAGTGGGATGGATTACACGGTGCTTCGGTTGTGCGGTTTCATGCAGCCGCTCATCGCGGGATACGCCGTCCCGGTTCTCGAGGAACAACCGCTCTGGGGTACGGATGACGACACGAAGACGGCGTACTTGGACACGCAAGACGTGGCGAAGATGACCCTCGCCGCGGTCCGTAGAGAGGAGGCGGCGAACAAGGTGATGACGCTCGCCGGACCCAAGTCGTACAGCGTTCGCGAAGTCATCGCGTTGTGCGAAAAGCTCGGTGGCGCGGAAGCCAAGGTTTCCAAGGTGCCGGTCGCTTTGTTGAAGCTCACGCGCGCGGTCACTCGCTTCTTCCAGTGGACCAGCTCGGCGAGTGACCGCTTGGCGTTCGCGGAAGTGTTGGCGAGCGGAATCAAGTTCGAAGCCGACATGACGGAGACGTACAAGATTTTGGGGATGAGCGAGGACGAGGTGACGACGCTCGAGGAATATTTAGAAGAGTACTTCTCCAAGATTTTGGCGAAATTGAAGGAAGTTGGCGGCGAATCGAGACAGCGCGACTTCTACCTTTAAGTGCGGCGTCTCAGCAAATGTAATAGTTCATTCAAACAAATTCCTTCTACGCTCTACTCCTCCTCTTTCGTCTCGTCCTCGACGTTCGATCGCGCCTCCTCGCTCGCGTCTTCATCCAACGCGCTCGTCTTGTTCACGTCGAGCGCTTCCATCTTTTCCGAAACCTCATCCGCGGGAGGCGGAGGTGGCGGAGGCGCGCTCGGCGCCGGCGGCTTCGTCTCGGATTCTGACTCTACGATACTTTGCTCGACATCCGTCCCCGCGCTCGACGTTGACGCGTCCACGGGCGACTCGCGCGTCTCCTCAACGGGCGGAGGCGGAGGAGGAGGAGGCGCGAAGGAGAGGAGGGGCGAAGACGGAGCCGCCGCCGCCGCCGCCAAGGACGACGACCGCCGCACCGGCGGCGGCGCCACCACCGGTTCATTCCTCTCCGAAACCACCGCCGGCGGCGCGGGATCGCTCAGGGTCTTCAACTCGGTCGGTTTTCGTCCCAATTGCATCGCCTGCATCAAATCAAAACTGCGCCACTCGGCGAACTCTCGCCTTCGCGAGCAATCCTCGTCCCGCGTCACTCGCCTCTCCTCTGGCAGTTCCTCGAAGTGTTCGAGCGCTCGCAAGAACGTCGACGCCGCGCTGAAGGCCTCGACGGTGTCCTTGGTTCGCTTCCCCGCGCGATCGGCGCGATCGGCGCGGTCGTACACCTCGAGCGCGAATTTTCGACAGGTGGAGTAATCCACGAGAACGTCCCCGGATAACGGCGTCGACCGTTTCGTTCGCTGCGCGCGCGCGGCCGTCGAGGTCAGTCCATCGCGCATTCACCCTTCGTCTCCCGCGCGTACCTCTAACACGTCCAAGACGGCGCGCAGCGCGTCGTCGGGACGCGGGCGCATTCGCATGCCCGTCTCCACGGCGCGCATTCGACAATAATACGCCACCGTGGGCGCGATGCGCGCGATTTCCCGCGCGCGCGCGATGAAGTGACGCATCTCTCTCGGCGCCCGCGCGTCCGCGGCGGCGCTCGCGCGCGCGTCCGCGGGCATGGCGGGCGAAAGAGTGCGGGCGCGGTCGGTCGGTCACACGGTTGACCGGTCTGGGACGACGGCGATCGATGGTGCGATCGCGCGATGTCGTCGGTCGAGCGCGGGACGCCTCGGCGCTTTGATTACAATTTAATTTTCTTTGTTTACAATTTAATTTTCCTCGTCCTCGAGACACTGTTGATAGAGTAAATCGTGGTGCTCGCACACGGCGCGAGGACAGACGGAGAAGGCGGCGGAGGAACTCCGCGCGCTCTTCGTCACGCACATTCTGCACGAGGACTTTCCGACGGAAATGCACCCGGAATAATCGACGTCGGTATGGCCGAGCGTGCGACAGTAACGCTCCGAGTATTGGAAAATACCGCGCTTGGCGTCCTCTAAATTCGGAAGACACACCTCCGTCTCCGCGTCGGCGTCGGGCGTCGACGCCGGATTGGCGAACATTTTCTGTCGTCGAGGGACGGTGGGGGCGCGTTTGGGGCTGCCCAGACGATCTTTTTCCGTGCCCGAAGAGCTCTCCTCTTCGACGACGCGTTCGTTCGGATTCGGATCGCATCCTTTCACGTCGTACGCGTCGCAAACGTGGTGAGAACATCGCGCGTACGACTTGACTTGCGTCGCGGCGGCGGATCCGTCGATGAAACAGCTCTGACATCCCTCGCTCGATTTAGCGTCGCATCCGAGCGGTCGCTCCTCGTCGCCCATGCACGCCTTGTTGTACTGGCGAAACACGCCGTGCCTGGACTTCACGTGCACCGGAGCGCACGATGAGGAGGCTTTGATGCTATCGTCCTCGGCGACCATGGGCACGACCCCGAGGGATGCTTCGCGCCTGGATTTCTTTTGCGACTTTTTCTTTTTATCGTGGCTCGACTTGGCGTCGTCGTCGTCGTCGTCGTCGGCGGCGGCGGCGGCGGCGGCGGCGGCGTCGATGTCGTCGTCGGCGTCGGCGCCCTCCTCGTCGTCATCCGCGACGGACCTTTTCTTCTTCTTCTTCTTCTCGCCACCGTCGTCATCCTCGTCGTCGTCTTTGCTCTTCATTCCCTTGGAAGACTTTTTCGTCTTTAAGGAATCCTTATCCGCGTCCACGCTCTCGCCGGCGCTCTTCGTCTCCTTCGCATCCGAAGACTTTTTCCCAGTCACACGCTCCTTCATCCCCTTGAGAATTCGATCTGTCGTCGCTTTGAGCGGCTGTAACGTGGGGTCAGCCGTCTTTAACGTATCTTCCCCGCTTCTAATCTCCATCGTTCCCGATTTCGTCGACCCACCCGAGTAGAGCACGGCGCCGACACCGCACGCCACAACGGCGGACACCGCCACCGCGGCATACTTGACCGTCGACACTTTCAAGCCTATGAATCGACGCACGCGTGGCTTTGCGGTTCCATCTAAGAGAGAGGCCGTCTCGCTCTCCTCCACGAGCTCGCGCTCGCGCTTCTTCGCCGCGCGTCTTCGTTCCCTCTTGGCGCGTTTCGCCTCCTTGGCCTCCTCGCGTCTCCGACGCTCCTCCTCCTCCTCCCGTTTCGCCCTCGCGCGCTCTTCTCGCCGCCTCTCCACGTCGCCCCGGGTGATGAATCCAAATCCTTGTTCTTCATCCAACGCCGCGCTCCGCGCGCGCTCTAATCCCCCCGCGAACTCGTCGTCGTCGCTCTCGTCGCTCGCCGCGCCGCCCAAACGCTCCGCCACTAATTTAGACGTCTTCCGCATCCTTCGTCTCCGTTCGCTGTCCCTCCCGAACGTGCTATGCGTCGGCGATGCGCTTCCACCGTCATCATCGTACTCGTCTCCGGCGCGATCCCACGGGCTTCGTCGCCTCGACCTCTCCCCCTCGTTGCCCTCGTCGCCAACCTCCGAGTCGCCGCGTCCTCGCCCCTCGTCCCACCGCGCCTCCTCCTCGTCGGACGCGATCCCACGTTCGGCGCCATCGAACCGTTCGCTCTCTGACATCGTCGCCGACGCGTCTCCCGCGTCCGAAGACGTCTCCGAACGTCCATCCGCGCGTCCTCTCGCGCAACACTTCATGGTCGATCGCGTCGCGCTCGAATGAATGAATGAATGAATGCGCGAGTTCTCTCTCCTCGAGCGAGCGCGCGGACGACGCCGAGGACGACAACGTCCACGACACCCTCCCGCACCGCACGTCTCCTCTCACACCGCGCGCGCGTCTGCGGACGGCGTCTCGTCGCGTCGCGTCGCCCGCCGGTGCGCGCATCTTTTGCCAACACCCATATAGATAGGCGTCAAATCTCTTTTGTATTGTATTATATATCGTAAACAGCGATTAAAACGAAGATCTATGTACATATCACGAGCCCCGATACACCCTACACCCTCTCGCGCGAAAAAAGCGTTCCGTTCAAAAAAGATCATAGAAAAAGCGAGAACAACCAAGACACTCTCGCGCGCGACGCGTCGGCATGACGACATATTTTCACAGTTTTTTGTCACCGTACATATGCTTAATAATTGACACAATACGTACTGGTAAACGAATGCTATCACATACAAAAACATCGCTCGCTCGCTCGCTCGCACGATGATCCATCGGAGGACGACTCGACGCGTCCGGGAGAAGATATTTCCTTCGCTCGCGGTCGTCGCCGTCGTCACCGTCGTCACCGTCGTCGCCGTCGCGCGCGCGACGAGCGCGTGTGTATTCTCGACCGTCCACCCCACCCCGTCCACCTCGTCCATCCCGCCCAGCGCGCACGCAACCAGGACGAGGCCCGCGCGATCGCGATCGCGCGCGCGCGCGCGACCGGTCGGTCGCCTTTTCCACGTCGGACATGCGAAGATATTTTTTCTACCCCCCCCCCCCCC
>VIBC01000021.1:0-17579 GCA_009618255.1 Ostreococcus sp. SAG11 | reverse complement strand
GAAGGAATACCTCCAGATCAACAACGTTTGATATTTGCAGGAAAACAATTAGAAGATGGCCGGCAATTGGCTGATTACAGCATCCAAAAGGGCGCAACCTTACATTTAGTACTCCGTCTACGTGGTGGTGGTGGCGAAGAAGTGAAATCTTTAATAAATCCAGCATCAGTTGTAGATGGAAAATTTGTGCGTCATTATGAAAAGGACTACGACGAATTAAAAAGAGAAATGATCCGCGATCCCAATTTACCAATACGTATATTTACAATTTCATATATGTTTGTAAAGAGTGGAAGAAACAGTAGATGTAATCAAAATGATGATGTTACAAGAAGTATCTTTACATCTTTGGTGAACTCAATCGGCAAATATCAACGAATGGCAAAAATGGTATGTCCATTAACAACCCCAAAAGGTTCATATGATTCGCATAATTTTCCAATTCATGTTTTGGATGAGTATACGTTAATGAATACTTTAATGCACGCATATAAGTTGTATCCAAATAAATTGTACTTAAATTTCAAATGCCCAAATATTAAAACAATTCCTGATTATATAGGCATGGATAATAATAATGACTTTCCAACAATAAAAAAAGGACCTCAAAAAATTGTTTTAGCAGCTTTACCAATTGTTGATAAAATAATGAAAATTGGTAAGAAATCTTCTGATTCAAATAAGCATAAAACATTACGAGAAGAAATTTTAAAAGATTTTAAGATGATGGACATTTCGTTTACTCTTGATGTTGAAGGTTGAGAGGGTGTATGGGAAAGGAGAAGAGAGAAAAGAGAAAATTGACACAAATTAAAAGGAAAAATAGTTATATTTTAAATAATTAATACGAGAGGAGTATTTTACTAATACGAAGTATGTGCGTGTGTTATTTAATTAAATAAAAAATATAATACGTATATTTTAAAAATATTTCCAGATTTCTATTTTTATTTATTAATTATATATGCTCATATGCTCGTAAAAAAATAATATTTTTATTTAATATTATAAAAATAATTACGTACTTCGTACTCTTTTGTCTCGCGTAATTCAACACCAAATGAAGATGTAGATATACTAATCACTATTATTACATATCATTTCTATTTTCATCTATTATTTTTCTGCTAGTTCTATTTGTGATGCTATTGATCGCTCCTCTTGTTTTTCTTTTTTATATACAAGTAGAAAATATACCAATGCACAAGATGCACCTGATATACAACTACCAAATAGAAAACAAAGCCAACGATGTTCTTTTTTCAATGCAATATTTAATGCAGTAAAAACAATACTCCCAATAATAAAACCAAGCATGGCAAATATACTTAATCCACCTTGGATTGCTCCCATACTACTTGGGCTAACTCGTGCTGCAATAAATTGTATATATGCAACTGAGCCAAACGCACTAGTCATCAAAACATATAAACCAATCATGAAAAAGAACCAACCTAATGGAGCAGTGGCCATGAGTCCTAAACCTATTGCTGCTAATGTTGCTGCTGTAATCAATGCTTTTAATGGTCCTAAATATTTAATAATTCTACCAGCAAATGAAAGGCTAATAACACCAATAACACCACTAGACATGCCAGCAAGAGTAGTAACAGTTGATGTCCATTCAAATTGCGTTGTCATGAATACTTGTGTTATTGCAATGCAGGATACACCAGTAATAAAAAGAAATATAAAAAGTGCAATTGTTCTCATCGTTCCATTTCCCCATATCAAAGGCCATGCAGCACATGCACTTCCTTCTCTTCCAGTGCAACGTCTTTGTAAAGAAGTACGCCTATCCCTATTATTAATATTCCTATGACGTGTTTCATTATTTCTATTGTTATCATCATCATCATCATTATTATTATCATGATTTAATAATTCATTTTCACCTTGTTGTATTGGTATAATTGGTGTTAAATTTTCTTTATCACGTAATGAACTACGTCGTCGTGTCTTTGAAAGCGTTTCTGGTGAAAAACATGTCAAAATTAAATTAATAAATATTAAAAAAGATAAGGAAAACCAAATAGATGCGTAAGATTCTAAATTTTTCGTAGTGTAATAAAAACCAATTCCTGCACCGATGGCACTTCCAAATGCTTTAATACCTTGAAACCTACCAATGTATTTCCCGATACCATCTTCCGCATCTTGTTTCAATTGCTCTTCTTCTTCTGCATTTAATTTTTTCGAAGCAGGTGCATCTGATATCGCTCTTGATTTTTTCATTACTTTTTTCATTTGAATGTCTATGATCATATTCGTAATTCCAAGAGAAAAAACACTTGTTGCACCGAGAATACCTTGTCCAGCTACTACTAAAACTATTGTGAATGCATTATCGCTATACCAGTTCAAAACAGCTGCAAAACCAATGCATAATAAAAAAATCACGTGTCCAATTTGGGATATGATTAACAAAAATCGCCTTCCTAGCCTATCAGATAATGATCCTAGCATAGGAACAAAAGTTATTGCACATAATGTATTCACCGTGGTGGCAAACGTAATAATATATTGTGCCCAACCAGCGACATAATCACGGTTTGAACAATAAAACGATCCAGACCATGCTTTATCCATATTACTAAGTTTCGGTGTCGTTACTAAAATATTTGTCTTGTTCCGCGTGACCGTCACGACTGTATCTGGACAATGTATTAATGTGCGTGCAAACCATAAATATAAAGTACTACGTGTTTGGTTGACTATTTGAAATATAATTATTGCTAATAAAATTAATATAATTTTTGCATTACTTGGTTTGATATTGTCATGTTCCTCCATTAATCTCTCTCTCTCTCTATATATATATATATATATAAATACAAGCGCACAATTGCAAAAATGTAAAAGAACTTAACCAAACAAAAAAAAGAAAGAAAGATGATGATGATGATGATCTAAGTGATTGTGGTTGCATGGATGGAAACATATTTTTTTCCTAATGCAACTAAATTAAAATGTATTAAAATTTAGGAAGCTGGGAAGAAGAAAAAGGAAACCATAAAATGGCATAGCCAGATAGCCAGATAGCCAGATAGCGGGGTTTGCACGTTTTGTACCCAGAGAATACAGTATAGGAAAGCCAGTCCAGGAAGGCCAGAAAGCATATTTTTTTGAAATTACAATGTTGGTCTAGAGCTAAAAACCTTACTCCACAACTAACAACTAATACCTAATGCTATTTTATAATTTATAATCCATACATACTAAAATTACATAGAGAGTATTACGATTTTTGCTACAATATTCTGTACTTAATTCTAGCACCTACACAGCACGCAAAACATTCTAAAATAATTTTAAAAAATGAAAAATGAATTAGAATTCTCTTCTTCTTTGACTATACGAATTGACCTAAAAAATCTAAACTTTAACACCAACACACCATAGGAAATTAGAACCACTCCGAGATATATATTCAAAAAAAAATATATTGAATATAAATATGTTCGAAAAAATAAACAATTATAAAATCGACAGAAACATATTTTATTTAGAAGTAGATATATATGTATAAAAGATATATTATTACTTAGTATAATATTAGTAATCCATATTTACACACACACACACACACACATATATATACACAGAGATAAAAAGAAATAAAATGAGTTCTGCAAAAGAAGGTGAAAAAAATGATGAAAATGTAACCATGTTAAAACCTGGTTCCGTACCATTTTTTCAAAATATGTATGGTGAAGCGAAAGCAAATGATAATAAAGATGATGCATTGAAAAATTTAAATGCGGTATTGAATAGCTCGGATTTTGATATGCAATGCGATGAAGGTTATCGTTTACAAGAAAAAGCTATTTATGAAATTGGAAATATTTTTGCTACACGTAAAGATGGTGAAGCGTTAGTTAAATTAATGAAAGATATACGTCCATTTTTTTCAAAAATACCTAAAGCACGTACGGCAAAAATAGTACGTACTTTGATGGATTTAGTAGCAAAAGTGCCAGATAGTGTCGAATTGCAATTGAGTGTATGTAAAGAATGCGTTGCATGGTGCTTGCAAGAGAAACGAACGTTTTTACGCCAACGTTTAGAAACAAGGTTGGTACGTTTGCAATTACAAGAAAAAAAATATGTAGATGCATTAAAAAAAATTCAAGAGTTAGTATTGGAAGTTAAAAAATTGGATGATAAGCCATTGTTAGTTGAAATACACGTGACGGAAGCACAAGTTCATCATGTTTTAAGCAATATCCCAAAAGCTAAAGCAGCGCTTACTGCAGCGCGTACAAATGCAAATGCTATTTACGTCGCTCCAGAAACACAAGCAGAAATCGATATGATTGGTGGTACGATTAATGCAGATGAGAAAGATTATACTACTGCATATTCATATTTCTTTGAAGCATTTGAAGCATTTGATGGTGTGAAAGGTGGGGATCCACGTGCCGTTGAATGTTTTAAATACATGTTGTTGTGTAAAATCATGAGTGGAGATACGCATGATGTTAGCGCATTGATTGGTGGAAAACATGGTATTAAATACAATGGCGTAAGTTTAAATGCATTAAAAGCCATTTCTGATTCATATAAAAAACGTTCATTGGAAGATTATGAAAAAACATTGGATACGTTTAAAGAAGAATTAGAAAATGATATGATGATATCCAGGCATTTAAAAGATTTAAGCGAACGTTTGTTGGAACAAAATTTAGTACGTATCATCGAACCATATAGCCGTGTTGAAATTTCCTATGTTGCTGAACAAATTAAATTGCCATTGGTCAAAGTTGAATCGAAAATGAGTCAAATGATTTTAGATGGTAAATTTAGTGGTATTTTAGACCAAGGTAAAGGTCATTTATTAGTATTTGATGATAATTCCAGTGATAAAACATATGCACATTCTTTAAAAACGATTAAAAAAATGGATGAAGTTGTTGAAAGTTTATTTACACGTGCGAAACAAATACAGACAGCATAGGCATATATATATATATCTATGATGTTGTTGTGTTGGTATATATTACGTTCGTAGTACATGATGCACAAATGTATTGTGTATATAAAAATTATATATGAAAATGTTTTTATTGACAGACCGACAAGAAGCGAGGATAAAAAGTTTTGAATATTATATTATCCTATATAAATATAATAGTCTTTTAAGTATAGAACGTCTTTCATATAACTAATCTTAAAAACAACGTGGATATGTTGATTGGTGTGAGTAAGAGAGATCCATGTACAAATTCTTAAATGAGAGCGGGGGGAGAGAAATATATAACTGAGAAAAGAGTATATATATTGTTCAATATATATATATATAATACTTTAATTTCTTTTTAATCCTTTTTACGAATCCATTCACCAGTTTTCTTAAATGGTAATTGAATACCATCCAATAAAAACTTTGGTTTATGTGTTTTACTTTTTTCTTCTATAAGGACTGAACGTTCATCTGCTGGCTTTCCTTGTGCTTGTGCAGTTAACTGATTTGGTGTTGCTTGTGCTAACATACCATTTGTATGTTCCGCATATGCACTACCGGGCATACCAGATTTTGGATATGCACGGGATGGATAATTCGCCTGCGTTGCTGGCGCGGAGCCTCTTAATTGACTGTTCATACTAATAAATGAACTACCTGGCTCTTGGGATGGTGCGTTGTTTTCTTGTAAAATAGAACTTTTTGCATTATTTGTATATTGTTTTATTGCATATGGCAATAATGGATTACTAACTTTAGGTGCTAACGATGCCAATGCATGTGGGAAACGGAAATGATAATCCGCTGGGCACATGGTTTCTTTTTGCTCGTCGTAGATATTTGGCAACCTACCACAGATAACATGCGCTGGGCATGGTTTGACCGTTTGCCAACCTCTGTATGGGTCATATTGATAACAACCATAACTAATTAAATGCATAACATCATGTGCATATGCTAACATACTTTGTACAACTTGTGAACAGGAACTATATGAAAAAGTTTTAGTCGTACCACCACATGTTGGCAACGCGCCGTATTGCACTTGGTGCACACTATAAATACACAGTTCACAGAAACCATGTTCACCAGACCATGTTGATTTTGCACTTGTCTTTGCCATCGTTTGTAAAAAAGAGGTAGATTCTACTTGTGCTTGTTTAAATAATTCATCATGTTTAATGATTTTCGTTGGTGTTTTCCTATCCTTATTATTCAACAACGTCGATTTACTTGCTATTGTTGTTTGGATAACTAATCCTAAACATATTATCACTGTTGCAATCTTCATCATGTATGTTGTTTTGAAGATATTATTCTTATATATATATATATGTATATATGTTTACGTTCTATCTATCTTTCACGCTGTTTTTCATATATATATTTGCTATTTTTATGAGTTTTCCCCTCTTTTTATTGGAAAGATTGTCTCAAAATCACTTTCATCTTTCATCGAATAGCAAATAGTTTGTATACTTTCAAGTATAAATAACAGGGACATGGAGTGGCGTTTAGTCAGGTTAGTATTAGGGTTGGTAAAACGGAAATCAAAACCTGATTGGTATTCTAACCTCATTACAAGTACAATAAATGAACATTTGATAGGAGACGAGACAAGTTTCGATTCTATCAAATGAAGTCTTAACTGTTGTACCAACAGATATTTGAATTTAGTATGGAAATAGTATTACAAACAACTGTTAAACTTCTCATCACACATTGTATAGAAAAATACTAAATGATGAATAGAAAGACGTGATAGATCGATGATACATATGTAGATATATATATGTGATCGAATATTATATTGTAAATTTATTAGGAAGACAAATACTAGCAAAAGATGGCAGGTAAACAAACAAATGAGGTGGAGGTAGTAATGAAAAAATTGTTGGAGAACGATGGTGTGAAACAATATTTAATTTGTAATTCAGATGGTATAGCTATAAAAGCACACAATATGGACCAACAAAAAGCAGTACAATACTGCGCGTTAGTGAATGGTTTAGTCCAAAAGTCGCAAGCTGCGCTTAGTACATTGTTAGATCCAAGTGAAAATACAGCAGAATATTTAAGATTGCGAACAAAGAAACGTGAAATTATTATTGCACCAGGTAAAGATTATACACTCGTTGTTGTACAAGAAAATGTTGTTAAAGTCGACCCAAAAGCAGCTGAGAATAAATCGGAATAAGTTAGCGCTGATTTTTTTTATTAAATATATAATAATAATATACATATTATCATGTGCGCAAAAAGGAATAAAAGGAATACGATACTAATGTCTATTTATATGGTAGTGTTTGCTATATAAAATGCTCTTTGGGTGTATGTATGCATATGTACATGTGTATATATATAATTTCTTCAGCTTTTGTTCAATATAAGGCAAAGAATTAGAAACATCCCTAAAAATATTTAGCGTGTAAAAAAAGATGAAAAAAGTGAAATTTTATTACGCAAGAATAAATAATTTCGTGTCTTGTTTTGTGTACTTTTTTAAAACTTTTGTGCTTTAAATGTATATATATATATATTATTATTATTATATAAAATATTTGTTACCAGGAGTTTTATGTGTTTTCGGTACGACTTCGTACATAATACGAACTCGTATATACGCGTATTTTTAAGACTCTCAACATTTTCAACAGACACCTTTTAAAAATTGTCTTTTTTTTTAACTTTATATATTCGAACTATCCAATGTTCGGTAGTAAACACTTCTTCGAAATATTTCAATTTAAATTTCTTACGTCCAATTTCTATTCCACGTACACGATCATAACCAGTTGGTTTTCCAACATTAGTAGTTATTTTACCAAAATCAAAATATGTTAATTTATAAATCAAACTATTTAATAATTTTGCTGCACCTTGTTTACCAACATTATAACGCCTACGACCGACGTAATATTCTTTCGGATCAACTAATGTTGGATATGCATCTTTTGCTATCCGTACCATCCATGATATTTTATTCATATCATCTGAACTAAAATCAGTTAAACCACCAAAGACAACCATTACATAATCTACATCTAATTTAAGCATTATTTTATGCGCATGTTCTTCACTAGATACCATTGCCAATGCAACAGTTCCTACATGTTTTTTATTCCATAAATTATTATCAACGATAGAAGTACGATTTGCCATGGAATTGATATAGTATCCATAATCCCACCATCCTAAAACTTTTGCATCTTCTTTTGTATTTTTTCGCATCCAACTAAATGCTTCACGATAATCATCAAAAATAACCGGTGTCCCATCATTTTTCTTTGCCGACATAATTAAAGATGGTGTAGAATATTGTTCATATGCAACCCATATACTATGCCATGTAAAAAAAATCAATAAACTTGCGACAATGATGACTATGAAGAAACCAATTTCTGTTTGATACGTCAATTTATTTTTATCTTCCGTTTTACTTAATTTTTTTGCTTTTGAAACACTTGCAGCTTTTGGTGTTGATGATGGTAACTTGCTTGGAGATATCGATGTAGCATTTATTTTCTTTTCATTTTTATTATTATTATTATTATTATTACTAACCACTACACGTATTTTTTGTCGTCTTAAACTAATAAATGCTTTATTCAATGTCTCTGTAATTGATATTGCACCAATAATACATGCTATTGGAGTAAATATCAATATCAATCGTATCATTGCAGCAGAAAAATACAACCCAACGACACCATATAGAATTAAAAAGACTTTGCCATCCGTTAATGGATCTTTAAAACAATGATATATCCCCGATGGAAATAATATTATAATAATATGCAATGCGAAAAAATACGACGACCATGTGGTTGGTTGATGTTCTGATAATGATGCCATGATCATTGAATTGCTTTTCGCATATGTTGGATCTATAAATCCATAAATACGTTCTGACCATTTAATCTGTTGCAAAAAATCATAATTTCTACTTAGGAAAACTATGATTAAAATAGAAATTGACGTAAATAGCATGGTTTTCTTTTTCACAAAATCATCAAAACGTTTTATATTATTCACATGATCATGTACTGGAAGATAATTATTTCTAATAAGAGAATATATTGCATACATTTGCAACATTACAAAAGTTACAATTGGTAAAAAAAATTCAACCTTTAAACTAGGGCGAAAACCAATAAATGGCACATGCATGGACATTATCGTACTAGTTATAAAGAAAATGCCATAACATGCATGTAACCTTATGCTGTAAAACCCAGTACATATTAAAATACATACATGCAATGGAATTAAATTTGCAACAAATATATATATTCCATGCGTAGAAGATAGGCAATAATATACTACTGCACAAAATATAGATAACAACATGTTGCCATTATTATTATTCAAAGCTTTCAACCATAAATAACATGTAGTAACAAAGAAAAACATACCTAATGCCTCGTTATCATATGATCTGTAGATGGAGATAATGATTGTAGATGGAGATAATGATTGTGTGTGTGTGTGTGTATAATGTTAGTATGTCACTTTCTAATAATAATAATATTGGAGGAACTGGTTAAGAATTATATTATATTATATTATTTTTTTCACTTACCCTGCAATTGTACGATCTACAAAACTAGGCACGATCGCCATAAAAAAAGCAGCAGTTGCTCCAACAAGTTCTACTCGAGTAGATATAGATGATGATTTTATCTTTCCTCTCGTATTCTTATTTTTACTTGTATTGTTACTATTATTAGTAGTAGTACCATTAGTCATGGTTTTATTATTACTACCAGGTTTTCTTAAGGCTTCACATGCTAATAAATATATAACTAAAATGGTATTTGCTGCAATAAATGGTGATATATACACACATATCTTTCTTAATGTTATATTTATACCGAGCATAGATGATATATTATATATTCTAGCTGTAAAATACATCAACCCAGGGTACACGGTACCACCAATAGCTCTTCCGTGGGGATACCATGATTTATCATCAAACCAATTTAAAAAATCGTCATATCCATGTTTTAACAAAAATTTTGTTGCTCGATAATTAAAATATGGTTCATATTGATGGAATACATCCTCATGTTTTGCAACAGAAAACATACGAATACAAAATGCTAATATATATGCCAACATTAAAATAATATTACGCAATGTATTATTGCTATTATTGTTGTTGCTATGGGGCGGTTGTAATTTTGCCATATTATATTTATATATATATATATATATGTTAAAAATATTTGAACAAGCTTATTTCTTTATCGTCTTCTTATTTGTTATAAAAAGTGTTATTATCCCCTGTTGTTGGATACGGAATATATTTCTTACGACTTTAACTTATTAATTTTATATTTTAATTTGTTGATGATTGATTTTTTTTTTTTTGTTGTTGCAACAACAACAACAACAACAACAATGCCAAAAAAGAATGCCAGGAATGCCTGGAATGCCAATCTGCAACAATTGTATGGGTATAATAGTATATTTATACTTGTTACTATATGAATAAAAATAATTGGTAAATCATCATATTTTGAAAAGTATTAATTTATAATACATTCCTATAGGGGTGCAAAAACCTGGTCCATCGTATTCACCTGCTATAGTGGTATATACACTACATAGCATTATAATGGTATTACTATATTATATTTATTTACTAGGTACATACCATTGGCTACTGTCATTAATTTTATCAGTCCATTTTCGCAATTGGATGCATTTAACATAAATATAGTCAATATCTATATATGACTTTTGGCTACAACACGAAAGTTGCGAAAATCTCCTGCATTCCAATTCTTGGTTCTTGCCGTGAATCACCTCGTACTTCTCGCTATACTAAATACTTGTAATATATCTATCAAACATTTACAATGGTATGTCTATCTTGTATGCTATATATATTGTATATATAGCATGTGAATACGATGGACCAGGTTTTTGCACCCCTAGAGGAATGCAATGTGCTAATGCTATGTTAATGTCCCTTTCCTTTTCCCAGCAACTTTTCCAGAAAAGACTTACTGGTAAAGTTAGACTTCTGGCTATATACTGTTGAAAGTGCAAAGTGCAAAGTAACCCAGTAGTCCAACACAACACCAGAACACAAACAACAAACACCACTGTAAAACAACAAACTAACACAACTTTAAAACAACGACGACGAAAAAAAATGGCAAAAGTTAATGATGCTCTTGAAAAGCATGTTATTGAACAAACAACAACGACGACAACAAGAAAAATGGCAAAAGTAAATGAAAACTCTGTTATTGATCCATTTTCGATAGAAAGTGACAATAATGTTACTGTAAAAAATGATGAGGATGATAAGGATATGCTCTGGAAATTTCAAGATGGTATTCCATGGGATAAAGTTTGGAAGTTGAATTTTAAAACTACAAATATAGATATCAAAGGACGGGATATTAGCAATGGTTTTGATAATATTGGTATCTTTTGTATTCGGCAAATTAAAAAAGGTGAACGTATATTACATTACGGCTGGAATCAATTAAATGAAGACAAGAACTTTTGGAAATTAAAAAAAGAAGTCTTGAAAGAAGTAGCCACCGATGCACAAATACATCATTTGCAGCGAAGGTATTACTCTGATGAAACATATCAAGTTTGTCCCAGCCAATATACTGATGGTGGATTAAAAATAGAATATTTACAATACATCAATGGTTCATCAGAAATGAGTTTAATAAATTGCATTTTAAAAAATGGTAAAATATTTGCAAGTAGGGATATTGAAGTTGGGCAAGAAATATTAATATCAAAAGCACAATTACATATTTGTAAACCAGGAAATACAACAAAGACACTTACCATGTCAGATGATTTCATAGATACTGACAGAGCGGATGGATATCCACATCTCCAGCAATTGTTCAAAAACGATATGCCAGGTATAACATTGATGAAATTAGATAAATCGAATATACAAGGTGTTGGTGTATTTGCATTTTGTGATTTGAAAAAAAATGATAATTTAGTTTTCAGTTTATCTACATTCATGGGTGCCCAGCATGCGGAAAGAAAAATCAGCAGTGCCACGTTACAACAAATGAAAGAATGTGGTTTCCCAAGTGATGTTATTGATGTTATTTTTCGTCGTTACATGTTCACAATATCTGGGAACATCCCTTCTTTTCAACTACCTGGAAAAGGTCTTAATTTGAATTTATTTACGCATTTTCTAAATTACAGCCCCACTCCAAATTTAGAATTTGACATGATGGCAACTATGAGACAACAAATGGGTGGTAATAACCAAGTCAAATTGGTAGGAGCTACCTCGTTTCAAAAGGTAATAGTTAAAAAAATTACTAAAGGTACTGAATTTTTTGAAAATTATGTGCCAATCAGTCTACGCAGCAATCCATCACCTAGTGACATGTATTATTTAGACGTCACTGTCAATCAAACAAGACCTTGTCCAATTCGTGCTACATGTTGGACTTGTGGCAAAAATAAAAATGTTGATATTAAGACGTGTGTACGCTGCAAAGTCGCAAGGTATTGCAGTAAAAAATGCCAACTGAAAAATTGGAAAACAAGCCACAAGCATGTTTGTAAAAAGTGGGTGAAACGCAATACATGTGTGCATAGAAGAGAGAGTGAAAATAGAAAATAGTAGCATTTTTTTACGTCGTAATATTTACAATTATGATAGTTAAAAATATAATTTATCATAAGAGAATTATTTCTTATATTTTATAATTTAAAATAAATATCAGAGTATAATCAATATCATACGAGTCGGTACATGACACTCTCTAAACTCGTTGTGGACGTTGCGTTTTTGGATTTTTAAAGATTTCTTTTGCTTCATCAATCAATTCTGGTTTTAAAAACAAATCTAATGTAGTCATTGCCATAATTTTGCCACAAACCCTTGCTTTTTCAAATGCTTCTTTCTTACCACAAAATTCAGTAAATCCAGCTGTATGATTACCTTCCCCTCTTCTACAAGGTATACGAAACATTGGATGAATTGATGGAACTTCAAAACTTATATTACCCATATCAGTAGATCCAGATGAAGTTGATTGTTCAACTGATTTTGGAAAATATGTAATACCATGATCTCTTGCATTTTCACGATATAATTCAGCTAATACAGTATTTGTATTTAATTCTCGATATGGTTGTTCTACAATACCTTGTGCATTTGGTGGATTACCATGTTTAAATTCACAACCAGTAGCAATACCAGCACCTTCACCACATGCAATGACTTTTTGCTTTAATTCTTCTGTTTCTGGCATAGTTGGTGCGCGTACGTAAAAGACCGCTTTTGTATAATTTGGTATGATGTTTGGTTTGATACCACCTTCAGCTATTATACCATGCACACGCCAGCTTTCACGAAATTGTTGTCGTGCTAAACCAATATTATTAAAACATTGTATGACTGCATCAAGTGCATTCACACCTTGATATGGTGCACCAGCTGCATGTGCATTTTTTCCAAACCATTCGAATACAATGCGTTCAATGGAAGGCATTGCAGCATATAAAATATCAGCTGGAGAAGGATGTACCATCATAGCACAATCAACATCTTTCAAAGCCCCACGATTAATTAATTCAATTTTTCCACCACCACCTTCTTCTGCTGGTGTACCTAAAATGCGGACAGTACCGACACCATTTTGATTAAGTGCAGCTTGTAATCCAAGTGCAGCAGCCATAGATGAAGATGCAATTAAATTATGCCCACAAGCATGACCAATATCGGGTAACGCATCATATTCACAACAAATTGCTACAATAGGTTTTTCACCAGTACCACATTCAGCTACAAATGCTGTTTCAAGCCCACCCCATTTCGTTTCAACTTTGAAATTTCTTTCTTTTAAAAAATTAGTAATAACCTCATGTGCGTAATGTTCTTCATAATTCAATTCAGGATGTTCATGTATCTGTTTTGATAAAATATCAATATCTGTTTGATTTTTATCAATAGCATTTACTGCAATATTACGTAAATTATTAGCTACTTCATTTCTTTGTAAATTCATATATTCAATAGGTTTTTGAAGTGCTTTATGTATTTTCTCTTTTTCTTCATCATCAAAGTTAGAAGAAGAAGACGATGATGATCCTGATACAGTATTTTGTGACAATAACCATGCTTTTGATACACCCGTTTTTGCTCCATTATTATTAGCAAGTGTTTTAATTTCACAACAATCACAAATACGTTTAGCATCACCATAATATATAATTTCTTTCGCAGCATCAGTTAAATGTATACTAGTTTTTGAAAATGGTCTAAATTTATTATCACCACTGAACATCAAATTCGCCATGGTTTTATATGTTTTTATAGTATAAGTAGTGCGTCGTACGCAGTAATAATGATTATATATAAATAAATTAATACTTCGTATAAATGAATTAATAAAATATATGAACCCACCGTTCGTATGTTTTTATAGTATAAGTAGTGCGTCGTACGCAGTAATTAATAATGATTATATATAAATAAATTAATAATTCGTATACATGAATTAATAAAATATATGTTTTTGTATGTGTACATGTATGTTTGTATGTGTAAATAATGTAAATTTATTTCCTATTTATATTATTGAAGTATATATTGATATCTGGTTAGACATGCAAACTGGTTAAGGTGAATAACAAATAACACTACACAGTATCGCAAAAAAGAAGTAGAAGCTTCTCTCTGATATAAAAACAAGAAAATTGTAGTATTTTTACACATTAATATATATTATATAGCGCGCCCGCACACACACAACGATGGATTTATACACGATCGATATAGGTTTTCTTCAATTTTGCTATTTGTTTCCCTTCTTCATATTACTATATGAAAATGCTAAATGAAATTCGTTGATATACACACACATATATGCACACTTATATATATATATATATGGACACACATCATATACTATATATCCCATTCCTTTTTCAAACTACTTTTTTTTTCTTTTTTTTTTAAATATATATCATATATATATAATCATTTATCTACCTCCACGGCCTCGCATTTTTCTCATGCCTGGCATACCAGCACCCATGCCTCTTCCACCCATTGCTTTACTCATCTTTTTACCTTGGTTGCCATATTGTTTTGCAGCTTGCATTTGCGATTGTTCACTTTGTGGATTACGCACGGTTTGATCGACTGACATGATTAAACATGCTGCTTCCGTAGCAGCCATAATGGAGTTGATTTTACTATCAACTGGTTCCCATACATTTGATACCATAGTATCGCAAATATCATTGTTGTTAATATCAACACCAAACCAACGCCCGTTTGGATCGGTGAAATGTTTTTGACGCAATTTATTCAAAATATCAGTTGGGTCAATACCAGCATTGTCGCTCAATTGTCTTGGAATTACTTCAAATGCTTTTGCATAGGTTTTAATGATCAATTGTTGTTTGCCTTCAATGTCCATTGCGTAATTTCTTAAATGAACCATAACTTCCATTTCTGATGCACCACCACCAGCTACAATTTTAGTACTTTGTGCAGCACGTTTTACAATATTCAAAGCATCCCAAATAGAACGTTGGGATTCTTCTAAGAATTGCTGTGCACCACCACGTAATAAAATGGTCGCCGTTTTCTTTACTGGGCATTGCATGAAGAAATTGTATCGTTCGTTACCAACTTGTTTCTCCTCGAATACGCCGCAAGTACCTAAAATTTTCTCGTTTAAATCTTCCATGGATGTTTGCACCGTTGCACCGGTTCCAATACATACACGTTTTAAATCATGAAAATCTACACGTCCAGCACAAAATAAACCACGATCAGCAAAATATTGTGTTGCTAAATCACCAATTGGCAATTTAGAAAGCACGACATTTGCGCCTGATTTCACACATTGGTCTAATTTGTCATAAATAATTTTCCATTCCGCGTCTACAATGGATTGGTATTTTTCTGGATCATCAATACGAATTTCTGCATTTTCTTTTTCACTTTTCAATTCAAGTTCTACATTTAAACATAAAATCTTTGGATTTGTAAATTTTTTTGTTTGTTGCTCAAAACCAGCGTATGCAAATGTTTTTTTAAATGCAATACCATGGACCAATTCACTTTCCGTTACACTACCACCAGCAACTTTTTTAATTCCAATTAACTTCAAATCCATGTCATCATCTGCTAAGGAGTTGACAGCTTCCACGCACATAGGTGCGAAAAAATCTTTGTTTCTACAAATTAATTTCGAATTTAAAGCAGTACCAGCACATTTTTCCAATAAGTTATTACGTGCTTCGGTATCCGCTGCATCTACACCAACTGCAATGCTGCGCAATTTTTTCACTGCCATCAATGACGCTTCCCTAAATCCACGAATAATTAGTTGTGGATGCATACCATCCATGATAAAATCTTTGCTTAAACGCATCAACTCACATGCTAATAATACAACACTAGTCGTACCGTCACCAACTTCTGAATCTTGTGACATGGAAATATCAACTAAAGTTTTTGCTGCTGGATGTACAATGTCCAATAGTTTCATGATCGTTGCACCATCATTACTAATTGTAGGGCCACGTCCATCGTGCACAAGCTTATCCATACCACGTGGTCCAAGTGTTGTTCTTACAACTTCACCAACAGCTTGGCAGGCGTTAATATTTGAAATTAATTGTCCTTTCCCTTGACTAGTATCTGTTCCGTCCCGTAGGAGGATAATTGGTGGTCTCATACCTGGATGCATTTTCCTTTTTTTTATATATATAGATAGATATATGTATTAGTAAAAATGTATATTAATTATTGTATTTGAAAAAACGTATTTCTTGTTTGTTTTCTTCCTCTTTCTTATAAATACTAAATGTCGAATGATTGTTAATGATGTTTATTACTCCATCATACATCTATCCATTTTTTTTCTTATAAACATATAGTAGTAATAATAAATAGATGTTAATTCATTTTTGATTTTCATATTCAAAAATCAATACTATCTCCATACTAACTCCACACTAAAAATTTGAAAACACCAGCATAAAAAATCTCTCCACTCTAAACTCGAATAAATTGAATGGTAAATGCAGCGAAAAATAGATGAATATGTCTAACAAGTACAAATATGAATCATAGAAGGGGTATAGCAGGGATGAACTTATTGAACGTAGATAGGGAATACAATCTAAATCGAAATATAAATAGGAATAGCATTAGAGGACAAGAATAACCTTAAATTAGCTTGATTTCGATATTTCGATTGAATTTACCAGAGAGAAAATAAATAAAACTGAATTTACCTCTTTGAATTCACTGGAAGTACAGAGAATTCTCTTTGTTGGAAATTGGAAAAATTATTTATTATTGAAAAAAATGTTTTTAAATTATCGTGTTCGCATAAATTTATATAGATTATTTTATAAAAAAACATTTTTTAGATAGATGCAAGTTCACGTAATTCATTACGTAAAAGAAAGTACATGACAATTGCAAATAATGATGCTATCGCACTACCAACATTACGCATTGCAGACATGGTTACTTTCACTCCAAATACCTTAGATGCATTTAGTTCATGTTGATGCAACCAATTTTCCCATCTTTCCGCCCAACCAATTTTAACAATAGCTCGTTGAATTTTAG
>VIBC01000020.1:0-17823 GCA_009618255.1 Ostreococcus sp. SAG11 | reverse complement strand
GGATTTGGTGTGGACGGAAAATGCGCGACACGATTTCGCGTGGGACTCGGCGTCGTATAGTGTAGCGCACGACGACGACGGACGCGAAACGTTTTTGGTCTCCGATAACGCGTCTCGTCGCGTGTGGGCTTTGTACATCGGCGACGCGCCGGTTGACGGATGTCGAACGAGAGAAGTGATGGAAGGGACGTCTGCGATAGGCGTGTCGGCGACGCGCGCGTCCGAGGGCATGTTAGACACGCTCGCGGTGGGCGTCGACGGGACACTTGAATTGCGCGTGGGCGCGAGCGCGCTGTACAAATTGGACGTTTTGACGTCTGAAGGCGCGTCGTTGATGGGAGACGTGCGCGCTCTGACTGATTGTGTCGGTTCATGCGTCACGGTTCACGCGTCCGCGTGCGACTCGTGTCCTAGAATACGCGTTCCGGGATCGTTGGCGACGCCGCACGCTCGAGCGCTGTACGCCGTGTTGCGGGAGACGTGTCCGAGGGGAGATTTTCTAGAAATCTCTAGACTCTTGTACGCGAGCGAGTGCGTGGGCGTAGAAGACGCTGTGAACGAGTGGTCACACCTCGTTCAAATCCTAAAGACGTGGAGTGGGATCTATGCGAAACCGGATTCGCACGAGCTCAGCGATTGGGAATACGCGCAACGCATTCTGCACGGAAGCGTGTCTCTGGAAGTTGTCGAATCGAGCGCCGGAGGACACGACGACAACGTGAACGCGGCGCGCGTGGAGGTCGTTCTCGCCGCCGTACACACGGTGTATGAAGCCGCAAAGGTTGATTTATTGCATCGAGGCATGTTGAAGCCGCTCCGTGTCTTCGCCCAAGCGTTGGCGGAAATCATCGCGAGCGAGGAGCACCTGGACCATTACGCGCGTGATTCCGGATCGAGCGTCTCGCCTCTGTGCGGAAGCGCGCGCACGGAGTGTGTACCTGATATCATGCGCGCGATCGAAGGGATGTTTGCGGGGACATCAAACTTTCACACCCTCATCCCGTCCCTCGTGCTCGCCGGGCTCGAGGACCGCGCGAGCGTCAACGCGGACACGTTCGGTGGCGACGTATTGGTGCGCGCGCGACGCGTCGTCAAGATTTGTCACGCGTGTACAGTCGAAGTCGGCGGCTGGCCCTCATCCAAAGGAACCATCGCGTTTACCATGGCGGAGATGGGTTTCACGTTGGACGATTTGGAGCGCCTACCGCCTGGCTTGGCATTACCGTTTCAAGGAATCTTACGCTGCTGCACCGACATGCCGTCTTCGGGATTGCCCGCGGAGGCGTACGCGCTCATTGGACGCAAAGACCTCGCGTTGATGTACGACGACGCGGAATTGGCACGTCTGTCGAGTCAACGTCGACCAGCCGACGCGCCGAAAAAGACGATTCAAGAGACGCCCGTCGCCGACGGCTTGGAGCACTTGGAACAATTCGTCGGGCCTCTGCGATTTCCCCGAGATTACAGAATTCGAGAGGTTCGTAGCATATTAGGCACCGCGACGCCTGTGCCGATAACGATCGACGACGGCGACGGTGCGGGCGGCGACGCCGAACAGGGATCGCAGCAACAAGCGAAATTGTGGCTCTTGGCGTCGCGCACGGCTGCCATGCCGGTGGGTCGAGGAGCGTGCACGTTGGGTACCGTGGTCGTGAAACCGACGGAGGCGTTGCAAATCCCAACGCTCTGCCTCGCGGGTTGTTTGCCCGCGCAGCAATACGCCGTCGTGAATTTAGATCACAACGCGGCGGACGCGCCGAAAGCCTTCGTCGATTGGCCGGAATTTCACAACGGTGCGGCGTCTGGTCTTTCTCTGAGGTCTGAAGACACCGACAAGCTCACGCGCGCTTGGATCGTCTTCAATCGCCCGAAGGTGCCCACGTTTTCGCACGCCGGGGTTCTTTTGGCGCTCGGTTTGAATGGACATCTGTCGAGCCTGACGGCGACGGATTTGTACAGATATTTAGCGCAAGAACACGAGGCGACGACGATCGGTACGTTATTGGGCGTCGCTGCCTCGAAAATCGGCACCGGTGATTCGGCGACGAGTCGAATGTGTTTCTTGCACCTACCGACCCGACACCCATTGTCGTTTCCGGAAATCGAACTGCCGTCGCTCGTGCAGTCGTGCGCGCTGCTCTCCGTCGGATTGCTCTACCAAGGAACGGCGCAGCGTCTCATAGTCGAGACACTTCTCAGCGAACTGGGAAAATCACCGGAAGGGAGCGTCATCACCGGCAGGGAGAGTTACGCGTTATCGGCCGGGTTCGCTCTCGGATTGGTCACGTTGGGTCGAGGTCACACGGCGAGCGGCTTGTCGGATTTACACATCGCCGAGCGTCTTCGGCACTTCACCGTCGGCGGAGTCGTTCGACGCATTCCTCCGCCGGGCGGCATGCCGGCGTCTTCGGTCGCGAGGAAATCTCCGAACGCCGGCGTAACTTGGCAAGACACCTTCCCCACCGACGATGACTGGATGTACGATCCGAACAACGCGGAGCCCCCCACGCCCTCCGCTGATGGTTTAGTTCTCGAAGGTTCGATGGTCAACGTCGATTTGACCGCGCCTGGCGCCATCGTGGCGCTCGGTTTGATGTACCTCAAGACGAACGACGAGTCGGTGTCCGCGCATCTCCAAGTGCCTTCGACGCATTACGGGCTCGACGACGCGAGACCCGACTACGTGATGTTGCGCGTCGTCGCGAGGAGTTTAATCATGTGGGACACGGTCGATTCGAGCGCCTCGTGGGTGGAGGGGCTGCTTCCGCCTCTGCTTCGAGACGCCATGGACCGACGCTCGCCCGCGGCGCAGGAGTCACTGAACGATTCGTCTTGGGTCGGCGAAGCCGATCGCGAAGCCATCGCGCAGACGTACGTCTACGTTCTCGCCGGCGCGTGCATGTCCATCGGGTTACGTTACGCGGGTTCCGGTAACGTCGAAGCGTCGGCGACGTTGCGTCACTACGCGTTCAAGTTTGTCGAGTGGAAAAAGACAGCCGGACAGGATGGTAAAGAGACGCTCGTGACCAAGTCGGCGCTCGAGACGTGCATCGGCGTCGTCGCCATGTCGCTCTCCTGCGTCATGGCTGGCACGGGTGATTTACCCACGCTTCGTTTATTGCGTCACCTCCGGTTGCGTCTCGAAAAGAACGCGTCGTCCGACGCCGGTCTCACGTACGGCGCGCACGTAGCCATCGGACTCGCGAATGGATTTTTGTTCCTCGGCGGCGGCGCGCAGACGTTTTCCACCGACAACGAATCCATCGCCGCGCTTCTCATCGCCATGTTCCCACAATTTTCCGAGAACCCGAACGACAACCGGTGGTACTGTCAAGCCTACAGGCACCTCTACGCGCTCGCGGCGCGAGAGAGATTGCTCAACACGGTGGACGCAAACACGCTCGAACCGGTGTCGACACCGATTGAAATCACCGCGGTGACGCCGCGCGGCAAAGAAGTGAGCACGCAGCTCGTGACGCCGTGCTTACTCCCGGACCCGGCCACGCTCTCGCGCGTTCGAATCATATCACCGAGATACTGGTCTCTGGATCTGAACTTCGCGCGCGTGGACGAAAAGGCCAAGGAGACGCTGTACGCGCAGCCTTCCCGTTCAGCGACGCACGGCGTCGCTCTCGTACGAGATGGATCGTACGGGCGCCAAGTCGCAGCTCGCGACGGCGCTTCACGCCGCCGGTGCGCGCGCGGCGCTCAAACCACCGTCGATCGAATCATTCGTCGATGAAAATTCAGCGCCGTTGGCGAACGCGACGGCGGCGCGCGCGGGAAGAGACGCCGTCGACGTCTTCGCGAGCGACGCGACGCTCCTCGCCTTTGCCAAGCACATGTGCGACGGTTCGAGCGATCGAGCGGGATACACCGCAGCGGCGTTGCGCGAATGCATGGGACGAGAGGTTCCGAAATCGCTCCGTTCGTACGTCGACATGTACGCGTCGTGCGAGGCGCTCACGCGCTCGATTGAAAAGTCTGAGAAGGGCGTCGTCGCGGCGGCGTTGGCGATAAGCGATTTACGACTTTTAGACGCTTTTCACGGCTTACTGAAGCGATCTAACGTCGACGTCGACGCGATCGACGAAGTGTTGCCGATGCCCATGCTTCTGGCGTCATCGTTCAGGAAGAACATTCTTCTCTCTCTCGACGCCGAGTACGGAAACCGTCGAAACGCCGCGCTCGCCATGTACTTGCGAGGCGAAGGGTACGACGCCGTCTCGGATGCGCACGGCGGGTTCGGGTGTTACCTTCGACTCTTGGGCGTTCCGGATCCGAAATCATTGCGAGCGGCGATCGAATCGGGGCTGAATCAATCGGGCGTAAACGATCTGAGCGCCGCGGCGTTGCGCTCGTGTCTCCCCGACGCCGAACCGTCGACGATTCTCCATGTCATCGAGGCCTGTCTTCAACATTAGATTCATCACACACAACGTAGTCACCGTTAGCACACACTCACACATTTGATTACATAGCCACTACGCGACACCGTCGTCACCACAACGCATCGCATCGCATCACTCCGCGCTCTCGCTCTCCGTCGATTCCGGCGCCGCCTTCGGAAGAACGCCGCAATTTTTAAACACCACCTTTTTAAACGGTTTACGAAACGCCGACTCCGCGACGAGCGCGCGCTTATCCCCGATCGATTTCGCCACCGCAAAAAAAGGCGAATTCGTGTTATCTTTCACCGTGGGTAATCGAGACATCGCCTCGAGCACGTCTCTTCCGCGCGTCACCCGTCCCACGACGACGTTCGTCGCGTCCAACTCGGGCGCCGCGCGCAGCGTCATCGCGAACCCCGTCCCATTCGGCGGCGGCGGCGGCGGATCGTACACCGTCTCAAATTTCCCACGCACGCTCACCAATCGTCCCTTCGGTTCCGGAACTCGTTCGTTCGGATCTCTTCTCACGATCAGACTCACCAATCCGCCCTCGTCGTGTTTCGCGCGTCCCGGCGCGTTCAACTCCTCCGCCGCGCGTTCCGCCGACGCCCCACCGACCACATCCACCGCCGAATTCGTCCCCGGGGTCACGAACGAACCCACACCCGCATTCTTCACGCACACCGCGTTCTCATCGTCGTCCACCTCGATCGAATCCAGCGTCGTGCGTCGATAACTCAGACCGCGGCGGCCTTCGCACAGTTGGATAAACCTGCGTCCCGAGAGTGATGTTTCATCGATCTCGACGACGATTCGACCGAGCGCTCGGTCCTCGACCGCGACGTCGAAGAAACACTCGGTGACTCGGTCGTCGGCGCGCGCCGTGGGCACGCGCGAGAGCGAAGGGACGAGCGCGGTGAGCGCGGTGAGCGCGCGTCGGGACAGATGGGACGATGACGACGAGAGGTCGTCGGTGTCGATGCGCGCGCGCGCGGGAGGGGACGCGCGCGAGCGAGCGCGTCGGCGCGCGAGAGACGCGACGGGGTGGGAAGTCGCGACGCGAGCGCGCATGGGGCGGCGCGCGCGATGGAGTGAGGGGAGATTCGACGGCGGCGGCGTCGGCGATTGCAATCGAGTACGCGACGCGGCGCTCGTGTAAAAAAGGTGCGCTCGTGTTCGCTTTATTCGTCGGGTTCCTCGACCACGGGCCCGTCGTCGTCGGTGTTGTCGTCGGTGTGATGTTCGGCGTCGTCGGCGGCGTGATGTTCGGCGGCGGCGGCGTCTTCAGCGGCGCGATGTTCGGCGTCGGCGTCGCCCTCGTCGCCCTCGTCGTCCGACGCCGGTAAGAAGAAGGCTTCGAAATTGATCGAACTGGACCCCCCAGGCGCCTGTTCCGACCCGCGCCGCGCGCGTCGTCTCGCCGGCGCGTCGTTGGCGAAGATATTCGCGCCCTGAATGTGTTTTACCGCCGCCTGTCGATGTCCTGCCAACGGTTTTCGCTCGGGAAGACTCTGATCGAAGACGTCGTGTCCTCGAAACTCAGCCAACTTGGCGTCCGAAATCTTCGACACTCGCGGTTTCGGGCACGCGAATATGTCGCTTCCCGCGATCGCCGCGATCGCCGCGCGCTGTGCTCGACTACCAGGGGACTCGCCGCGCGAACGAGTCCCCTCGTCGTTTCCCGCGCTCGAGCCCGCTCGCGGCGGCGATTCCCCGCCGAAGACGAACGACGACCCGCCGCCGGGTTCTCTCAACACCCTCGACGTCTTTCGCTCCGTCAAAAAGTTCCCAACGTTCTGTCCGCTCGACCTTCCGTAATTATTCCCCCGCTCTCCGCCCTCGCGCGTCGTCGCCGTCCCGCTCGCCCCTCGATCCTCGACGACGTCTTCGCACGCGCCGCCTTCGATCGCCTCGCGCGCGCGTTCCATCAACGCCTCCCTCGACCCCGCCGGGTTCAACCCATGGCGTCGACAAAACGTGCGTAAATCTTTCAGCATCATTCCACGAACGTCATCGCCCGTCATCTTTCGCGTCGTCGTCGTCGTCGTTCGCGTCGTCGTCGGCGCGTCTTCGTCTTCGCGCGCCGAGAGATGTTTCTGATTATTCTGATGATTCCCCACCGTCTCGCGCGTTTTCGCCTCTCTCGCCCCCTCCGAGCCCGTCGTCGCGCGTCCGCGTTCGTCCTCGCCCGTCTCATCGCTCCCGAACGCGAGCGAGGACCCTCCACCCGGAGGTTTCACGTTGCGCGTCGTGCGTCGATCCGTCAAGACGTTGCCCGAGTTTTGCGTCGCGCCGTCCGCGAACGCGTTCGAGGACGTCATCGTTCACCGCGACGCGCGTCGAGACGCGGTCGCGAGACGACGACGCGGGGTGTCGTCGACGGACGCGTCGAGCGCGCGCGTCGGTGTGTCGTCGCGCGAGGGACGGATGCATCGCGTCGATCGAGAATTCAATGCGGCCCGTCCATGGTTGTGGGTTTTTAATAGGTGTATACTGATGTACTGTATGGTACACTTTGACGTATTGGAGAGTACGTGAAGTCGAAGTGGTTGGGAATGGGTCGACCCCGACGGACGCGTCGACGCGGGTCGACGGTCGAGACGGGAGACGACGACGGGAGACGAGGAGGCGAAGACGCGCGAGGGAGTGGATTTCGTCGACGCGTCGACTCGGTGCGCGCGAACGCGCGCGCGCGAACGCGAGAGAGGCGTCGAGACTCGATTCGTCCCGAAGAGGTGAAAAAGTGTCCCACAGTGTAACCGACTCGGCATGGAATCGTCCGATGACGACGATTCGGGACTCGTGACGACGCACGAGGGCGAGGTCGACGCTCGAGGACGTCCGCATGGATTCGGACGCGCGGTGTACGCCGATGGATCGACGTACGAAGGGGATTTTCGACGAGGGGTGAGGGACGGGTTCGGGACGCTGACGCTGCCGGCGAGCGACGACGACGACGACGACGAACGCGCGCGGGCGAGATACGTCGGTGGATGGCGAGACGACGTCCCGCACGGCGATGGGAGACAGATTTCGAGCGATGGGTGCGCGCTCGAGGGGACGTTTTCTGGTGGGATGCCGGTCGGGGACGTCGTCTCGACGTACGCCGACGGCGTCGCGGTTCGATACGTCGGCGAGCTCGGGGAGGATGGGGATTACGGCGGCGTCGGGACGTCGCGCGAGGAAGACGTCGGTGGGTGCGTGACCGCGGTGTGGTCGAGAGGTGAGCTCGCGGAGGGTTTGGCGGTGTGGCAAGAGCGAGACGGCGACGTCGACGTCGTCGTCGCGTGGACGCGCGCGAGTTTCGGCGCCGCGCGCACGCGAGCGAGAGACTGCGATTTAGCGCCGGAGCGAGCCATCGTCGTTCGATTGGACGAGGCGCGAGCGTCGGATCCTCGACGATTCGTGCGTGAATTACGATCGCGCGGGGCGTCGATGCGCGCGCCCGTGCGAGACGCGCTTCCCGACGGCGTGGACGTCGCGCTCGACGAACGGCGGCCGCCACTCACCGCCGTCGACATCGAGCGTTACTTTGAGCGAAAGCGCGTGTGCGTGCGCGCGGGTCGCGTGTACGCGGTGAGAGACTTGCGCGCGGGCGAATGCGTCGCCTACTTCTCGGGACGCGAGCGCGTTTTGGGCGACGTCTCCGAACGCGACGCCGAGACGCTCGCCGACGCGTGCGTCATGTTTCGAGAAGACGACCGCGTGGACGTCGACGTCGTCGCGTCGCACGACGAAGAATCCAAGTCGTACGCGAAAGCGCACGGCGTTCGCGCGCTCGAACTCGACGACGCGCTCGCCGCCAACTGGACGAGACGAGAGACCAAAGCGGAGACGAATTGCGAACGATTTCGCGTCGAAAACCATCCGTTGCTCGGGGAGACGATGTGCCTGCGAGCGTCGCGCGACATACGCGCCGGAGAGGAGTGCACGGTGGCGCCAGATTATTTCTTCGGATGGTGCCTCGATCCTCGAAGCGAGGCGGGGTATTACGAGAGCATGCGGTGTCATCCGCCGCGCGTCGTCTTTGAGCGCGAAAACGACGTCGGCGCGCTCGGACGCGTGCGCGTGCGCGCGCACGGTCGTTGGCGCGCGATGTATCTCGACGCCGTTGAACAGGGTTTAACGTACGTGAGCGCGCGCACCGACGCACCCGTACCGGACGCGCTCGGGTTTCAGTACGTTCGATGCATGGCGCGCGTCGCTGTCGAACGTCTCGGCGCGGCGCTTCGCCGCCGCCGCGCGCCGGTCGCCGCCGCGTGGGACATCGTCGCCGTCGGACTCGGCACCGGCGCGTTACCGCTGTATTTAGCCAACGAACCGACGCTGCGCCGTCGCACGCGCGTGATCGTCGTCGAACACAGTCAAGCCGTGATCGACGCGTGTCGAGCCGCTTCGGCGCCGCTTCGGCTCGTCGCCGCCGAAGACGAAGACGAAGACGAAGACGAAGACGAAGACGAAGACGGTCTCCCGCGACCGGTGCGCGTCGTTCGCGAGGACGCCTTCGATTTCTTCGCGCGTCGAGCGTCCAAACCAACGCCATCGACGCTCCTCGTCCTCCTCGACGCGTACGACGGTCGAGGTAAGGTTCCCGCGCGCGTCGCCGGCGACGCGTTTCTCCGACTCGTCGGCGCGTCGCTCGTCCCCGGCGGGCACTGCGTGTGCAACCTGTGGAACGGTCCACTCGGATCGAACGAGGCGGTGAATCTAGAAACGTTTGAACGCGCGCTCGCGCGTCGCGTCGGCGTCGTCGAACGCGCGCGCGTCACCGCGCAAGAGTACAACGTCGTCGTCGCCGCCGCCAAAACGCGCCGCCGCCGCTGATCCATCCGTGCGTCATTCATCCGCGCGTTTCGTCGCGCGCCGTCGTCTCGGCGCGGTCCAAACCGCGGCCGTCGTTACCACCATCGCGCATACCGTCGTCCGCGCCGTCGCGCGCGCGCGTGGACTCGCCCACCGTCGCGCGCGCGCCATGGATGCGTTCGTCATTCGAACCAAACGTCCCGCCGGGACGTCGTCGGAATCGTCCCCTTCCGTCGCGCGAGCGTCGCGAAAGCGTCCGATGACGACGACGATGGCGTGGCGCGGGTACGATAACTCGCTTCTCGTGAAAGACGACGAAAGGTGCGCGCCGTCGACGAAGATTGCGGGATTTGACTTGGACGAGACGGTGCAGAGGACGAGGAGCGGACGGAAGGCGTATCTGGCGGCGCCGGATGATTTTACCTATCTGAACGCGCACGTGACGCGAGTGATTCGAGCGTTACACGCGGATGGGTATAAGATTTGTATATTTAGTAATCAAGGATCGGTGAAAGGGGCGTTGGAGGGGAAAAAGGCGACGGATGTGCGGATACGGTTGACGCGTTTGGCGGAGGATTTGGAGACGCCGTTTCAGGCGTTTTGCGCGACGCAAATTAATAAACCGGGGAAACCCGTCGTGGATCCGCACGAGTATCGAAAGGGTGGGGATGGGATGTGGAAGAGGATGGTTCGCGAGCATAACGGGGGGATTGAACCCGATTTGGAGAAGTGTTTCTTCGTCGGCGACGCGGCGGGACGCGCGGGCGATCACAGCGACGCGGATTTACAGTTTGCGAAGCGCGTCGGGATCAAGTTTTATACGCCCGAGGAGATTTTCGTCGAGCAAGGTGAACCGTGGAAATGAGCGCGTTCGTCTGCGTTACCGTCGTCGCGATATGAAGTGCAGTACTTCCAAAATTGAAATGTTGTTTTATTCACGTTTGTTTGTTCGACTCGCGTTTCCTCTCGCTCGCCGTCTATTCGGTCGCCATGCCCTCACCTCCGTCGCCGCCGTCTCCTCTTCCGCGTCCTCTACCACCGCGCCCACCGCGCCCACCGCGCCCGCGTCCTCTTCCGCGCCCGTACGGCGAATACGGCATCATCATCATCATCATCGGCGCGCGTCCAAACCTGCCGCGACCTCGTCCTCCGCGTCCGCCTCGACCGCCCGCCTTCATCCCCGGCACGTTCGTGCGCTTCGCCGACACCTTAATCTTCCGTCCGCGCACCTCCGTACCGTCGAGTAAGATGGCGTTGGACACCGCGTCCGGTTCGAGAAACTCGACGTACGCGAACCCTTTCGGATTGTCAAACTTGTCGTGCAAAATCGTCACGCGGTTCACCGTCCCGCAGCTCGCGAACGCGTCGGCCAAATCCTCCGGTTTCGCCGAATAATCCACCTGTCCGACGAACACGCTTCGCGCGTCAGCCTCCTGTTTCTTCGCCGCCTCCTCCTCGGGATTCGCTTGTTCGCTCGCCGTCATGGCGTCGTCCACTTTTTCGTGCTCGTCTTTGAGTTTCGCCGCCTCGTCCTCCATCTCTTTGAGTCGTCGCTGCATCGCCTCAATCTCCGGGTCCACGTCCCCGGCGCCCGCCTGCGTGAAAGGTGACGATGCGTTCTCGTTCGTCAGTCGTCCGTCGCGCGCGCGTTCGAGCGGATACGCGCGCGAGTCGTCGATTCAGTGCGCGCGCATTCGATCGCGAATTATGAAAATCATCGGTGAATCTTCCCCCGTCGCGCGCGTCTCGCGCGCTCAACGATCACACGAACGCGCGTACCTCGACGTCCATCTCATCCGCTTGTTTCTTACGCGTCGCCGGCATGGAGTTCCCTCTCACGCGCGTCCGTGTGAAGTCAATTCGCGCGCGAATCGGGACTTTCGTCCCGGGACCCTCGTCGGGGCGGCGGGATACGGGACGCGCGCGACGCGATCGACGACGCACGAAAGGAACGAACGAACCGTGAAATGAATGTCTCCTCAATTACACGCGCGCGAAGATGCCCGATCGCGCGATGCGTCACGCGTCGATGACGTCGTCGGCCTCGACGTCGAAGACGCCGCCGGACGCGTACGGGTCGTCCGTCTCGCCTCCGCCGCCGCCGGACGCGCGTCCAATCTCCAACGTCCGTCCATCGTCCAAGGTCGCCACCGACGTCGTCCGCGTACCGTCGTTCTCCGCGCTCACGACCGCGACGCGACCGGTGGCGGACGACCGCACCTGATACGCCACGAACGTCCGCGCGGTTTCGACGCCGTTCGCCGCCGTCGAAGACGTCGACGCGCGCGTCGCCGGTCCGCACTCGACGCGTCCACCCCCCAGCTCGCGCTCGAGCGCCCGATCGAGTTTCACATCGCGCGTCGATTCCTCGTAACATCTCTCCGTGTTCTCGGCGACGACGGACATTCGGTCGCGAAGCGCGTTCGCCGCCGCGTTCGCCGCCGCGCCGACGATTTTCCCCGCGATTCCTTTTCCGAACACCTTTTCGCGAACGTCGCGCGGAATGACGTCGCCCCGCCCCCCGCGCGCGTCCGACCTCGCGCGATCGATCTCCGTCCGCGTCGTCGACTCGGCGAACGGGTTCAAGCGTCTGAGCGCGGCGAGCGGGCCGTCGTCCGTCTTCTCGTTCGTCTCGTCGTCTCGTCGTCCCGCGCGCGCGACGACTCGAGACGCGCGACGTCGCGCGCGAGACGACGACGACGACGACGACGACGACGACGGGGACGTCGCGCGCGAGAGCGTTCGAAGCGTGGACATGCGCGACGGTCGAGGAATGATGACGACGCGCGCGCATTCATTCGCGTCATTCATTCAATCCATGCCTCGCGCGTTCGTCGCGCGCGCGCTGGTCGCTCGACGCGCGTCTCGACGCGCGATGGAGGTGCTCCAATTCCCCGCGCGTCGAGACAATTACGGATTCGCCGTGAGGTGTCCCGAGACGAACGTCGTCGCGCTCGTGGATACACCCTCGGCGAGCGCCATCGAACGCGCCATCGAACGCGCGGATTGGCCGTCGCCGAGCGTCGTGTTGAACACGCACTGGCACGAGGATCACGTGGGTGCGAACGATGCGTTGCGCGAGCGATGGCCCGAGTTGCGAGTGCACGCGCCGGCGCGAGAGCGAGAGAAGATTGGAAGGGTGGACGTCGGCGTGCGCGAGGGCGACGTCGTGCGGGTGGGCGCGCTTCGATGCGTCGTTCGAGAGACCCCGGGGCACACGCTCGGACACGTGGTGTATCACTTCGAGGGGGAGGAAAAAGTGTTCGTCGGGGACGTGATGTTCGCGATGGGATGCGGGAGGTTGTTCGAGGGAACGGCGGAGGAGATGTGGACGTCGATGGGAAAATTGCTAGCCATGCCGGACGAGACGACGGTGTACTGCGCGCACGAGTACACGGAATCGAACGCGATGTTCGCGTTATCGGTGAACCCTTCGAATGAGGATTTGGTGAAACGCGCGGAGTGTGTGAGGGAGGCGCGCGCGCGAGGGGACCCGACGGTGCCGACGACGATCGCGTTGGAGCGGCGAACGAATCCGTTTTGTCGTCCGGACGACGAGGAGATTCAACGAAACGTCGGCATGGTGGGTTCGACAGATCTGGCGAGCGTGTTCGGCGCGATTCGTAAGGCGAAGGATAATTTCTAGGAGAGTGGACGATTCGATTGCAACGTAAAAGCTAGTCATTCGTCTCTTGAATCCGCGCGGACACGTTTATTTGTTTCGTGAGATCCGACACGGCGTCCGTTCGCAACAAATCGGCCTCCACGAGCGCGTTTTCAACCGCCGCCACGAGCGACGGTTCTTGTCGACACACGTCCAACAAGAGCGTTCGTCGAGGCGGAATGTCGATGCACTGACCGCGCTTTCCGTACACGAAACCGTTGCCGAAAGGCGTCTTGTGCGCGCCGACGGACGCGCACGCGAACAAGGGTCGACGCTTGATAGTCAGAGGCGTGTGGAGTAACGCGCGAAGGACGACGGAGGTGTTGGGTCGGTTCAGGATGCGGCGCACTGTCTCGACGGCGACGCTCACTCCGGCGCTCGGGGACAAGACGATGTGCGCGAGGGCGTGAATCGCCAACGCGGCGGAGATCGGCGGCGCGTTGCGACCGGCCGTGGGCCATTCGTCCCCGGACCACCCGATGAGCGCCTTATCCAACGCGCCGGATTCGATGCTCTTCACGTACAACTCTCGCATGGTCGGATCTGGTTCTCCGCCGGGAGGGAAGAAGACGTATGCCGCTGCGGGTGGGATCATCGCGCTCGCGCACGGTAAGAGATGAAGCGCGACGCCTTCGCTGAGCGCGATCCACACCGCGGCTCGAGCTTTCGGAGGTACGCGAACGCGCAGCCACATCGCGACGTGTCTGGCGAAGAGCGCGTCGCCGAAGCTGTCGCTCGTAAACGCGTTCACCATCGCTGCCGCCGCCGCTGCGTCACCGGAGCCGTGTGCCTGGTGAAGCGGATCGTTCAAGCTTCCCTCGCGCTCGGAAGAGAACGAACCGAGATCCATACTGTACCCGCGAACACCTTGTTGGTACGCTTGAATGTAATTTTTCACCATGCGACGCCAATACAAATCTGTGAGAAGGCCGAGCGGCGCACTCACCGCCGGATCACGCCAGACGTTCGGTCCCTGCGCGTACACGCCACCGATCGCGCTCATCTTCAAAGCTGGACGAATACTGCGAAGACTAGGAACTTTCGCGATTTCCATGCCCATCAAGAGCGAGAGCGCGCACGCAACGCCGGCGGTACCCCAACCTTGGATCGTCGTCCTCAGCGAGCACGGCGCTAAAAACCAGAGCGGATGTCCGGGAAGCAAGGATGCCGCGGCCACGGACGGGCCCGGGGATGCGAGCGATTTGGCCTCCGCCGGTGTCGTCAGTTCCATCGCGAATCCACCCAACAACGCTTCGCGAACGACGTCAGCGGGTGGCACGATGCTCACCGCCGCCGCGAGAAGATTGACGCCGGTTTCGCGAATGGCGAGTCTTTCCTTGTCCTCTTCGCTCGAGCTTTCGACGACGGACGCGGCATCTCCGAGCGCACCCTTGGTGAGACGAAGCAGCGGGTCGAGCACTCTCGGGGAATACAGACCAGCGCTCATGGCTTGCGCGGCGTAGACTCCCGCGCTGGGCGGTAACGCGGAGATGAGGCTCAGTGTCGCTTCCACCGTCTCAGCGACGTTGTTTTGTAAATCTCTTCGTTCATTTCGAGGCGTACCGCTGAGACGAGACTGTCCTGTAGAGAGTGCGTTCTCATGTGTGTATGCTTTGTCCAAAATTTCCATGGCGACGATGACGGCACGTTTCAAAGCCAATTGCGATGCCGCCACGACTGGAAGCTCGCCCATCCAAACCGTCGGATCATTGCTATCACGCGAACTCGATATGCCGCAGTCCTGCGATCGACGTTCTTGTGAACGCTCGGAATTTCCCCGCGATCCGTCATCGACGCTGATTCTCGAGGACAGTGCCTTCAAACGTTTACCTCCAAATTTGCACATGATTTCAGACGCCAACGAGTTGACGGATGGTTCGGACCACGTGTTGGGAGAGACTATCGACAGCAAGAGCACGCTGTGAAGCACCGCGCCCCACGCCGACAAACTTACGTGGCGTTTACCGAAGGTTGACTTGCACGTGCACTCGTACACGAGCGAATCGAGCGAATCGAGCGCCTGACCGAGCACACCACTCGGGGATATGGCTCCGCTCGATTCGTTCGGCGAACCGAGCACTCTCTTTATCATCGGTTGCGCGTCGTTCGGCGAGCGCGCGATGATGGTGGCGAGGAACCTCCCAGCATTTGCAATCGTGTACAGATCGCCCTCCTCGTGTGTACCGCACAAAATCCACGACTCTGCGCATTTCGCCGCGGCTGTCGCGCAACGCCAAGACAGCGTCTTTTCCGTCTCTTTGATTTCGAGTTCTCCCGGCGGACCGGCGTCATCGGCGTCGCCTTCGGTGGGAAGTGACTTCGAAAGTGTCGTCAAAAGCGAAAACATATCCATCGCAAGAGGTTGATCGGCCGAAGACCCAGTCTCCATCCAAGGTGCGACGAGAGGATGGATGGCGTCAAATGCCGGTGTGTCCAATCCCCACGCCGAAACCGCACTCCACAGACGGAACGTTTCGCGCCAAAGCATCGCCGCGAAATCGCGCGGGTGCTCTTTCACTTCACCATCGGTGTTGACCCCACCGAACGTTATGGCTGACTGAATGGCAGACTTGAGTCCTCTCTCTTTCACCAAATCCTTCGCGACTTCGACGTCGGATTGCGTAATCAAACGAAGCACTCGGACAACGTGTGCCAATCCAATGACGACCGGATCCGTCGGAGATCCCCGACTACCGCCCGCGCACGAATCCTTCGTTCTCGAGATCAAGATTGAGAATAACCGCGGGCATCGCGCCACGGCTAAGGCGGCCGATTTGCTATGGCGAGAAAACGCCGCGAGAAGTTCGTGGCAAAACACCTCTGATTGCGGAGTGCGCTCAATCTCTAACAAGTAACGAATGCGCTGAAGGATTCCCATGCGTAAGAGAGCAGCGATGGGGTCAGCGGCTTGCTCCGTCGCCTGTCGTCGCTCAGCCATTTGTCTACTCAGTCCCTCTTCAATTTCGTCAGGTTCCTCGGCGAGTTCGACAGTGTTGTCTTCAGCCAATCGAATCTCTTCCACCGCGTACTCCCAAGAGATCGGTTCGAATCCAGACCCGCCGCACGGCGCGTCCTCGGGTTCGGATCTCCACAGAGGCGCGAGGTAGGAGAGATCGCTCGCGTCCAGAGGCGCGCCGCTCTCGAGCATGTCGTAGAGTTTCGCCTCCAAACCGTCGCATCCGCCCACGCCCACTCCGCCGCACAGCGCTAAAAGTGCCATAAGCGCGGCGACGCACGGCTGTAATTGATTATCATCGAGCGCGCGCCGTAATAACGTAATCACTCCGCAATCCACTGTCGCGTACACCCACACGCTCGCCCAAGATATACCATCCGGTAAGCGCGGCGCGGTTTCGCTCTTTTCGGCGTCTTCGTCGTCGTACGGGAGCGGGTTCACAGGCTCGAAGCTCCAGCGTCGAGCGAGCTTGACGATCCTACCGATGATTTGGAGGCCGACCATGCGTTGGCTAGGAACGCTGCTTCGCGTGAGCGCGCACGCCTCTTGGAACGTGTACCCGATCTCGCGTCCCTCGCCTGCGCGAAGCGGATCCCGTTCCGTGGGCAGCGGCGCCGGAGCCGAGCCTTCATTCGCCGCCAAAACGACATCCACTGTCGCGTCCATCAACGGCACGCCGTCCAAGGCGAACCGCACGTGCTCAACGCCCACCGTCGTCACTGTTTTCGTCCTCGCCGACGCTTGCGCCGCCGCTTCGCTCCGCTCTTTCGCTCGTTGCGGCGCCGTCGGCTCGCGCGTGCTCGCCTTCGCGTCCTCCTTCGACCTCGCGTCATCGCGAGCCTTACTCAGACCGCGATTCTTCAGAAACTCGAGCGTCTTCGGATTTAACCGTTTCGATAATTCATCCTGCGCCTCCTTCACCGACGCGAGCGACATCGCAGCCAGTATCCTCTCGTTCTCCTCTTGTATGCTCGCGTCCTCCTTCTCCGGGTCCACCGTAATCTTTCGCACCGGCGCCGGCTCGCTCGCTGCCTCCCCCGCGCTCGTACCCGCGGCTTCTTTCGCGCGCATCGCCGCTTTTCTCGCCGCGAATCGACTTCGTTTCCCGAAATTCGTTTCGCTTCGGTGCTTCACCTCTGGAAATCCCGTGGACGCGCTCGCCGCGCGACGGGACGCGCTCGTCTCCGCCGTCTCCGTCGTCTCACCGCCCGCGACGCGCTCGACGACGTCACCCATGACATCATTCATCGCAGCGCGCCGGCGAGGCGCCGCCTCCGTCTCCTCGCGCTCGCCCGCGTCGTCCTTCGCGTCTGCGCTCGAATTGGCGTCGGCGTCGTCCGCGACGCGAGATTCGACCTTCGCATCGCCGCCGACGCGTCGCACCGCCGCCGCGGGCGCGTCGCGACTCTGAAGGAACGCGCGCTGGAGCTCCTCGAGCTGTTCCTCGGTGTTCGCCCCGCGCACGCGCCGCAGGTCGGCCATGACGACGTCCAGACGCGCGCGCGAAGGAATGGCGCCACTTTTCGCTTTCCCGTCGTCCCCGCGCGCGACCGTCGCCGCGGCGTCGCGCGCGATGCCGTTCATTCTGGACAGGGATAAGCGCGCGAGGGACGCGCGCGGCGCGGGCGGCGCGTCGACGTCGACGCCGAGGTGTCAGCGCTGTCTTCGTCCGGGGAAGTGGACCTACGAGTGCGCGTGCGAACGCGGGGAGACGTACGTGCGACGCGCGAGCGCGAGCGCTCGGTTGAGAGATCCGAGGTTGAAACAAAAGTTTGCGAGCGAGCAGTTTCGGGGGGAGGACGTGCCGGACGGGGAGGCGATGGAGCGACGGTTGAGGGCGGCGTTGGGGAAGAAGAAGAAGAGGCGAAGGTCGCCGAGCTCGTCGAGCTCGTCGAGCTCGAGTTCGTCCGGGAGCGAGAGTGGGAGCGAGAGTTCGAGCACGTCGGGGTCGTACACGTCGTCGTCGGGGTCATCGTCGTCGTCGTCGGGGTCATCGTCGTCGTCGTCGG